>PVKA01000827.1:0-132283 GCA_004027165.1 Ctenomys sociabilis | reverse complement strand
GGATTCAAACTTTAGATCTGGTATATTTCTTGCTGCATTTCTTGGATTTCCTATATACTGGATCACATCATTTGCAAATATAGTTTTACTAAGCTCACCCTTTATATTTTGCTCTTGTTGTTTCTTGTCGACAGCCCTGCATTGGACACCAGCAGAGCACTGTGCTGCCCTGGTGAACATGGCCACCCTTGCCTTGCCCTGGGGTCTAGGTTCATCTCAATGTGCAATAGTGAGGGCCAGGGGATCCTTTGTGTTGGGGGCATCTTTCCCTTTGTTCTTCCAGTGCTTTGTTTTACTGTGAAAGATAGCGGCTTTTGTTAAATGCCTTTTTTTTTTTTTTTTTTTTTTTTTTGCCATCTGTCACTGGATGTGACCCAAAGAGACTCCCAAAGAGGAGATGGTGACCTCAGTTCAGTCTTCCAGTGGCTTCTTGACTCATGGGAATGAATTCCAGGATTCAGAGAGTGAGGCCTCGGCAGGTTTCCTACACAGAGCTAGAGCGTTAGGAAGCCCAAGGGAGCCTCCCTTGATCAGGTGTTCAGGCAGGCTGCTTACAGAAACAGGATATGAGTTTTTAAGGATCTGCAGAGGTGGGCCAGGGGCTGATTGAGCATTGTCTCAGCCTTGGTGCTGGTTTCTGAGCTCTGCAAGAATCCTATAACCTGAGTGTCAGTGGGGACTTCCTGGAATGCTTGTCCTGCTTTGGAAAGGGTGAGCCCATCACAAGCTGGTCTCAGGGCTCCACTTTTCTTGCAACCTGAGGAGATCACAGGTTTTTGTCTTTTGTAAGGATTTTGGGTTAAAGTCTGTTTGTGTGATACCAACATAACCATCCTGCTCTTTCTTGGTTCCTATGTTCCTATCTTTCTGTCTGAACCATCAACCTCTTTGTGTTCTTGGGCCTAAATGAGTCTATTGGGAACAGCACACAGTGGGATTCTGCATTTATCCCATGAAGGACAATTGCATGAGGTGAGAGTGCCATCTGCATTGTCATTTGTCCCCAGTGTGCTGGTGGTCGTCTTGTCCCACCTTTCCTTCGTTGCTGTTCCTTAGTGTCTAGTTTTCTTTTATAGTGGCATGTTTTGTTTTCCCCCATTTCCCAGTGCATATCTTTATATTTGCTTTATGGTTACCAAGGGGATTGAATTACATATAACATCCTGAGGTTACAACATTCCAATTTGAATTTATGCCAGATTCAGTAGAATAGCATAAAATTTTGCTCTCCTCAGCCTGGTAATCTCCTTTCTGTTGTTGATGACATAAATCCTTTTACATTTTTTTGCCCAGTAACCAAGATAAATAATTGCTTTATGCTTTTTCTTTGGAATCATGTTCAAAAGTGAAGTCATAAAATATTACCCATGTATTTACATTGACTGAGATCTTTCTGTCTTCACATGGCTTTGAGTTGCCGTCTAGCAGCTGTAGTTTCACCATGAAGGACTTCCTTTGGCATTGTTGAAAAAGAGAAGTGATGGGGTATTAACACTTCGCAACTTTACAACTTATTACACGATTAGTAAAAATGGCAGGGATAGCATGGTATTGACAGAAAGGCAGGCATATAAACCAGGAGGAAAGAATAACATCTTAGAAATAAGCAGTCATATATTGGTCAGCTGATTTTGACAAGAATGCCAAGATCATTCAATGGAGAAAAGACAGTCTTCTCAATAAATTGTGTGGAGAAACTGGACCTCCATGTGGAAAAGAGTGAAGGTGGGCCCTTACATAAAAATTAATTCAGCCCAGGGCTATAGGTCAGTGGCATGACATCTGCCTGTAAGGCATGAGGTCTTGAGTTTGATTACTGGGCCCCCTACCCAAATTAATTCAAAATGAATGGAAGACTTAAATTAAGGGTTAAGCTGGTATAGTGCATGCCTATAATCCATCACTCAAAGAGGAAGAAGGAAGAGATCACAAATTCAAGTTTCACCTGGCAATCTGAGAACCTGTCTCAAAGTAAAAAATGGAGAAAGGCTGAGGGTATGGCTCAGAAGTGGAGTGCCACCGAGTTCAGTTCCCTAATATCAAAACCAAATAAAATAAAAACAGCTGAAATATGAAACTTGTAGAAGAAAACATTGAGGGAAATTATCATGCTGGCTTTGGCGACAAGTACATGTGGTGTGCGGTCCAAAAACATGATGAACAGACTCTCCCTCAATCCCTGCCCCACCGTTTCGACACACTTATCCTACTCCATTCCTGCTGCTTTCTGCAGCAGTTCTGGAAATCCTCTCTCCTGAGTGTCTTTAGTTCTGCTGTGCTGGCCCTCAGTGTCCTCAGTCAACTGAAATGTTTCCATTTTGATGTCATTTTGACTTTGGTGAAGAGCCAGGAGTTGTTAGGTGCCAGGTCCAATGAATAAGAGTGTGGGGACACCGGGCCATGCATTACAAGCTCAGCTTTCTGTTGGATGTGTCAGACAGCAGAATTTACAGATTATTTTTATCATGCCTTATAAAGACAAACATCAACAAGAACTTCCAGAATTGCTTGATAAAGTGACAAGAATGATCGGATAAGCATGTGCAGAGTTAAAGAGATTCATGGCAATATTGCTCTTACTGTAGTAAAAAGAATTTAAATGTTCACTGTATATTTTGACCACATCTTATAAATATTATTCAAAAGCACAAGATATACCAGTTCCCCCAAAAAAGTTGAACTGATCTTCATCAAATTAAGAATTTTTGGGGCTGGTGAGATAGCTCAGCAAACTAAGCACCTGCTTAGGCAAGCACAGGGACCTGGGTTTGATCCCCGGTGTTGCATGCAGAGCTGGCCCCATTCCCAGGTGCACTGAGCTGGTGACTAAGGCCTGATATGGTGCCGCAAACCTGTAATCCCAGTGCTAGGAAGGCTGAAAACAGGAGGATCACTATGAGTCCGAGCTGCGTAGTGAGATCCTGTACCAAATACACTGGAGGAAAAAAGTACTTTTTGCATGACAGGATGCTATCAAGAAAGTAAAAGGACAGATTACAGGAGAAAAAATACTTACAAATTATCAAATTTAATAAGAGGTTAATATTCAGAATGTATGGAAAATTCCTCCAAGCCAACAACAACAACCCACTTCAAAACTGTGCAAAGTAATAGTGAGCACACTTCTCCAGACAAGACGTGCAGGGCTCCGCCTCACACGACCAGTTTCCTATGTCAGTGCTCTCTCTGTACCCACCTCTCTGGAAAGTTTTGTAAAGTTCCACCCTCCATGCCTGGCTGACCACCTTTGAGAATGACTCTGAGGTTCATCCACAAAGTGCCATTAGAGTGTCTTTTTTTTCTTTTTTGTGGCTTAGCTCTGGGCCATGTTTTGCTTCCTGTGCTCATCCTTGGTGGGTGCTGGCTTCTTCCTTCCTGCTGTGAATGGATCATGAAGCTGGGAAAGCTGTCAGGAAGCTGTCAGCTCCACTGTCAGGACTTCTCCAGGTCACCAGGCCAGGAAACTACTGTGCCACCGCAGCTCTTCATGGACAAAGCACTGTGCATTTATAGAGCTAGACACATTATTCCATTCCATAGAGGAAGAAACTGAGTCGCATTGCCTTGTCCATGTCCCCATACAGTACATAGAGAGCTAGGGTCACACTCAGAATGCCTAGCTCTGTCTGTGCTCTTATCCCCTGCATGACAGGGCTGCAGAGTTGGCTCCAGGCCCTGCCCAGGGGTATCCTGTAGAGAAAGAAGGGGCTCGGGTTGCTGGCCCAGCCTTGGGCTGGGTGTGTGTGTTAAGAGGCTCATGGTGCAGGGAGGCTATGAATCAGAGCGCAATAACAGGACTACCCTGGGCAGGTGCCATAAGTCTTAGCAATCCCAGTGCCATCTCAATCAAACCTGCCCTTGTGCTCAAATGATGTGATCACCTCACCTCCAAGCCTACATCTACAGTATGTGCCTTGTCTGTGTCCTACACAGAATTCCACCTCGTTCCCTGGAACCTGGCCAGTTGCACTGTTGACATCACCTGGTTTCAGTTCTTTTTCTTTCCATAAGCACTACTCCTCTTTATCCTCAGGAAGTTGGGGATGAAGGCACTACCACCCCTGCTTTGCCAAAAGCCACTGAAGGAAGACGGGCCCAGCAACTGCCCCCTCCTGATACTTGGGCTTAGGACTTGTGCCAGCTCAGCTTCTATCTGTACCTTATCCCAGGTCCAAACCAGAAGAACTCCCTTTAAAACAGGGTTTTGGTAGATCCTCTCTTGAGCTAAATTAAGACTACTGGGATAACATTGCTTGTCTCTGACAAAGCCCTGTCTGGTTGTTAGAAACTTGGCATTCACTGCCAACACTGAGCTCTGCCATCATGAATTTTGTGGACAGAGGTGTGAGCTCACCTGCATGGCTCAGGGAAGGCAGTGCCCATCCGTGGCAACACAGTGGTCAAGGGCAGAATGGGGCCTGAGACTGAAAAGCCCAGTCCCCAGAGGCCACGCTATAGTTCTGGCCTTCAGCAACATCACCAAAGAGCTAGATGGCTGAGTGTGCCCTAGCTGTCCACCTTGACAAACACTCACTGACTGCAAAGGCCAAGGAGACAGAATTCTGGAATTCCCTGGCATGGTGAGTGTGAGTATAGTGGCACCACCTGTCCCACTCAGGCTGCAATTCTCTCAGCTCTCCACCCTCAGCTCCTGCCCCTTGGGGGTGCTCATGTGCACCATGCCCATGCTATGCCCAGCCTCTGTCCATTTCCTAACAGTAGCTGGCTCCTGGCTGCTGCTCCAACTATGGAAACAACCACCCAGTCAGGGCCTATTGGGAACAGCTCAGACTGGGGTTAGGAAATACAGGTTGTGGGCAACAGCAGTGTGGTTGGGATAGGGAGTGTGTCCCCTGGCCCTGAAGCTCCATGTGGCCAGTGTGGGCTGCATTCTAATGCCATGTGGGCACTGTTCTGTTGGGAGCGCAGACCACAGCCTTGGTTCTCCCACGCAGACCATAGCTGGCCTCAGGTGAGCTTTACATATTAAAATGCTTGACCTTGACTAGTGGGTACTTGAACTCTGCAGAAATAGCACTTGTGGGGGGGTCCTTTGTTAGTCCAAGTCTTTCTATTGCTGCTTGTTTATATTTTCTTTCTTTTTTGGGTTGGGGCAGTGCCAGGGATTGAACTTGGGCCTAGTGTTCTTTCACTGAATTGTATCTTAAGTCCTATAAGGGGATTTCCTACAAAGGAATTTTAGTTTGGATGAGAAGTTTTAATTGCTTTGGTGCCTTAGAATAATTTTCTAATTGAAATTCTATCTGTGGACTTAAGTAAATACCATAAATAAAAACATCCCACCAGAGCACCTGGCCATGAAGCATAAGAGTGCAATCATAATTCAAGGAGGGAGGAGTGCCTGTGAACAATCCAAAATGAATGATTGTCCTTAGAAAACAATAAGATGCTCAACTGCAGATGGTAATACTTATTTTCTTACTGTATCAAAAAATTCATTAAGACAAAACAATCTGCAAGAGCCTGGGAAGTGTGGTCACCACAGCAGTCTACAGATGAAAGCTTGGGCTTGAGTCCTCAGCCCTGTCTTTCCTTGTCCATCAGCAGCCTGCATGGAGGACCTTACTCCATGGGTGCAGATGCTCATGATTGAGGGTCCCTGTGGTGGTGCTGAGAACCAGCCAGGCACCATGGTCTATTCCTACTCTGTTGAAAAATCTGGATGAGCAAAATTCCAGAAGCTATGAAGCCTTTCTTGGAAGGGAAGTGACCTACCGTAACTTTCATTTCTGCAGATAGGAGCAGGAACGTGCAGAGGGAGCTTGCAGACTTGGAGTCCCTCTGCTGGGGCTTGGGGTCTGCACCCTGCTCTGTCCTCTCCTCCCAGGAACACAGCTTTGACTGGAGATGAGGCACAATTCTGGGGTTTGGAGGCAGGACAGGGAGAGATATCCTGAGCCATAGGAAGTCTGGGGTGGAGAGCAACAGATGCCCTATGTGGTAGGCTGAGATGAATAGAGAGAACCCCACAGTAAGGAGAAGCTGGCACCATACAGTGGACACCCTAGAGGCTGGAGAGCCTCACAGCCCCCAGAACCCGGGTCCTATCAGAGGGGATGCTCCCACTTCAGTTCCTCATATTCACTGCTCAGCTGGTGGTGAGCAGAATCCAACTGCAGAAACTGCAGAGGGCAGACCCAGCACAAGTGCACACAGAAGGATTCACTCCTACAGGTGACTATCCTAATCCAAGGAGCCTGTCGTCTGGGGGAGATAGATAGCCCTTAGCTCTGTCTCAACAAGTCTTTATCCATGATGAGCAGCATGAAACAAAAAGGTGTAAGCCAGGGCTAGTGAGATAGCTCAGCAGTCTAAGCACCTGCCTGGCAAGTGCAAGGACCCTGGTTCAATCTTCAGTACCACATGCTATGTCAGCCCCGGGTGCTGAACTGGCCACTGAAACTGGGCATGGTGGAACACGCCTGTGATACCAACACTGGGGCAGCTGAGACAGGAGGATCTCTATAAGTCCGAGCTGCATAGTGAAACCCTGTACCAAATAGATATATAGATAAAATTTTTTAAAGTTACAAAACATGCAAAGAAACAAGAAAACAACCCACAGTCAAATTATAGGAAGAAAAACTTGAGGTCTTGGTGTGACAACGATGCTGTAAAGAAGAGACTTGGAGGACACCATGCAGCAGCAGAGGGGAAATTTCAGCAATCAGTGGAAACTAAAAAAAAAAAAAAGTAAATTATAATAAATCAAGAATATGACACCAGGGGTTGGCAAGATAGCCCACTGAACTAAAGCACCTGTCTGGCAAGCACAAGGACCCGGGACCTGGGACCCATGGTGATGCACACCTGTAATCCCAGTGCTAGGGAGGCTGAGACAGGAGCATCACCATGAGTCTGAGCTCCATAATGAGACCCTTTACCAAATACATACATAAATAAAAGATTTAATAATAACAAAAATAATAAAATAAAATGTGCTAGGAATGCAGCTCAAAGGGAAGGCCCTGGGTTCAATTTCAGTACTGAAGAAAAAACATAAATAAGCCAAGATCTGTGTGGTCTAGTGTGTGTATAACTCAACCCCTCAAAAGAGAGGATACTAGAAGGAATACAATCCTAGTTTAAAGGGATGGATGATGACGGATGGTCGAGACCTTTGGATAGTGATGAAAGATTCACCCTAAAAACCAAAGGCTGAGAACCCCAAGGGACAGGTGGAGAAAACCACACTCAGCTCCTCTGCTGAGCTGCTGGAAGACACAGACTCAGGCATATCCTGAAAGCCACAGCGGACTGAGGAGCAAGGAACTCAGAAACATGGAGACCGTGATGCAGCTTTAGGGCCCTGAGAGGATGACAGGAAGCTCAGCCTCAAGTCCTGCTAGGTTGTAGGCGAGGAAAGGTGCATGCAAGTTTCAGCTCCTGGTCCTTACAGCTGCTGAGAGGAAGGTGCTTAAAGTGGGGCTGGCAGGAAGGAGAGCAAGGAAGGAGCTCATGAATGAGTGAGTCTGACTGACCTCTCCTGTGGTGCAGGGAGAAGGAAGCTGTCTACCAGGAAAGAGATTCTTTGTCTAAGACTATTGGCTGCTAACAGAAAAAAATCAGTCTGCTGTGCTTATAGTGTAATACAGATGCTCCTCATTTAAGGACTCAGTCCTGTTCTTGTGACTAGGCCATTAATTGAATTGGTTGCTAAAAGAGGAGTTGTGTGTAGTTGTACATTATAGTATTCAGAACAAAGAAATAGTCAAAGGAAATCCAACTTGATGGCTTTGCTTTGATTTGCATAACTCTTCCATGCAGCACTGTGATGTATAACAGAACACAAAACTGCAGTGCTGTACTGTACAGCACAATCAGCAGAAGTCACAACACTGTGTAAACAAGGGGTACGGTGCAAAAAAAGATACCAAAGCTCTGTCAACAAGTTGCACAGAACTGTGTAGAAAAGGTGGATCTAAGTCCAAGCAGCAGGACATAAGTCAGAACAATGTGCCTCAGTCACAAAAATCAGTCACAGGTAGGTCATTAAATTAGGAAGAGCTTTAGAAGGATGGGGTGGGGGTGTGCAGTGGAATCCCACCCTGATAGTGTTCTGATTCTGTGATGCAGTGTGCCATTGTTTGAATGCAGAGTGTGACATGTTCATGGTGTATGTGATGATCTGTAGGACAATTGGAGCAGCACAGAGAGCCCAGCTAGACTCACAGAAGCAGGACAGAAGACCAAATCCAGCCAACCCACATGACAGTTCCAAGCCCATTTCCCATATCCTTAGCACTTATTTAGTTTCTCTCCTTAATGTCCTGCAGCTTGTAGAAACTTTGCCCATTTTTCTGAGGTGCACTGTGCAGGCATTTGAAGTTTTCATCTCCAGCAGCTTCTAGGGATGCCCAGGACACATGGTTTGTGTCTGAGGCCCCAAAGGTGTTCTCACTAATGTATGAAAAGCCCCAAGTTATAGATGTGGGCCAAAAACCTCCTTCACCAGTGCCCAGTGTCCTGCACAACAGATGTCAAGGTTAGCCCAAGGTCATTGGGCTGAATCCTAGGCTTCCGTTTAGGTTAACTGGACCAGAATCTAGAGCCCTTCTTACTGCCATCACCTTTGGGGTCCAAAGCCCCCAACCTCCATCTGAGTGGAGATGGAGATCAGCAGCCTGGCACTCACAGAGAACCCAGCCGCAGCTGCCTAGGACTGGGGTGGGAATACACACTCACTATATTAGGGAGGAAGGGCCAGCCCTTTCCCAGAAGCTGGGGAGAAACATGCCTAACGAATTAGGCCAATGGGGACTCACTTTATCAATATGGTCAACTCTAGGATTGCTTATTTATGCATTTAAGTAAATGAGGCAAAGATGACAGAATGTCACTACCAAATCACCTTGTATTTTGTGCAAGCCATTGGGAGCTGCTCTCCAGGGCTGCTTAGGCTCCTCAGAATGCTGCTGTCACCTCCCAGAGGTGCTCACAACTTTAGTCCTGGGCTCTGCTGTAAGGTGGCCCTTGATGCCCCTCAGCCTGAATGCAGCCCTGGTATGCAGAGGGTGACACACTCTGACCTGACCTTGGTACAGAGCTCAGGGTCTCTAGCCTCCTTCCAGGAGGATGAAAGGCACCTGTTTAAGAAACAAGTTTAATTACCACGATTCACGGGTTGGAGTGGTGGTGGTTGTGTTGTTATTAACAATGGCAACCCTGAGTGCTCTCCATTATAGATCATACCATCTGCTTCTACAGCACCCAGGAGAGCAGAACTGTGACAGAGTGGCCAGTAACGGTGACAAATGGCACGACTGGCATCTGTAGTGATGGATGGAATAATGAGCCAAATTAATAAAATAGAGATCACAAAGCATACATTTTTATTAAAGAATAATTTCATGATAACCAAGTAACATGGGTGCCTCCAAGCATAAGATTAAATTACATGCTGAGCAAACTTGGCATTTTGTGATAAACTACAAAACGAGACTTTGTCTTGTGATGGGAAGGTCGGGCGACAGCGTCTATAAATGCACTTTATGATGTGGCTCTGCACAGTGCTTGCAGGAATGATGGTCCAGGCCATCTCCTTGTGCGAGAAATGATTCTCACCAACATCTCTGCTGGTTGTGATAAAATCTCATTATTTTTATTATTCCTATCACAGGAAAGTATTGCTCAACAAATCAAAGCCGTATTTTGACTTGCTGAAGATACACAAGCACAAGTTTAGCCACATTCTTCTGCAGTTTCCACAGAATTGAAACTGTTTTGATCAGAACATCAACATTTGTGCTTGTATATATGATTATTTTTCATTTTTTTTAATTGCAGCAAGATAGGAATGCACTGTCTTCCCAAGACTTATGAGAGGAATGTGTATAGGGCTGGCTGTCCTCATTCATCCTGCCATCTGTCCCCACCTACTGAATCTGTTCTGAGCCAGGCAGAGAGGTGGGACAGAGAGGTCAGTGACTTTCTTCACCTGCCCCTACCCTCAGCCTCTTCCCTTCCTTCAGAGCCACTAATGCAAAACCTACTGTGTGAGCCCACCCCACAGGAGCTTGCAGTGAGCGAGTCCCCACACGGCATTGCCATGACACAGGCCTGCTGCCCAGAGCACAGCCTGTGGAGAGCCCCAAAGGTGGCCACTAGCTGCTAGGCAATAATGGTAACTGAAGACTGTTTGGTGGGTTGCTCAGAAGCCACCAGAAAAGGCAGACTCTGAGCCCTGCTTCTGGCCCAGGCTGTGAACTGTTGGGTGGTGCCCAACACCTGCATTAGCTTTGACACCCTTTTGTACCTTCTGCCTTCAGCATAGGATCCAGCCCAGTCTGTGTCCAGGCCACAGAGCAATGGTGTAGCCCAGCCAAGGCCTCTTGTGGACCTGCAGGAGCACCAATCCTCCCTCCACAGCCCCTCCATGCTTCCACCTGGGAAAGAGGTCGAGCACCTTCCCCCCAGGGCCCTCTGCTCACAATCTGGCCTCCAGCCCTCTGTGGTCTAGAGGGAGGGGTATGGGGACCTGAGAGCACAGGGTGCAGCACAGGATCCCGATTTGATGACCAATCCTTCCCTGAAGCTAGGACACAGCATTGGGCCATCAGGAAAACAAGGCTGCAAAGGGTCCCCACTCAGGCCAGGGCTTGAAGCGTTTAAGTCTAGAAATTGAGCTTGTCCTGGGCTTGGGGACAGTGGGTATTTTCCCAGCAGCATGTCCTCCTGGCCTCTGGGCCCCACAATGTCTACACTGGTCGACACTGGCCTTGTTCTGGATAAGTACGCACCCAAAGCATCAGGCTAAGGGCCCTGAATGTCCCCGCCCCATGCAGGCGGGCTCTCCCTGCTTCTGACAAGGCTCCTTGTGTCTGTCCTCAGGAAGGTGCCTCCCTGCACCTTGGTCATAGTCTCCTCCAACTGTCACCATGGCTCACCCTCTTCCATGACCAAGCTTTTTGGATATTTGTCCTTTCCTGTTCTGGGATGGCCTCCTCTGCAACCCCCAACATTCTTCCTGGTGTGGCCTCAGGGATGCTTTTTGGCCACTAGCCCCTGAGCATCATGTAGTGGGGCTGCCCAAGATTTGGTTTCTCCTTTTTCTGTCCACCTGGCCAGACCCTCATCCCATGCCCACTGGCCACCTTTCCAGCTCAGCCCTACAGTATCTGGGATGAACAGTAGACAGTGTGTGTTTCTCAATTAGAGACAGAAAACAAGGCCAATGGAGGGCCAATCAGCTCAGTGGACTAAAGCGCCTGGTTAGGCAAGCACAGGGACCAGGTAGTATCCCAGGTATGCCAGGCTGGCCCCACCCCTGGGGCATGCTGAGATGGTGATTGAGACTGGGCATGGTGGAGTGTGCCTGTAATTCCAATGCTTAGGAGGCTGAAAACAGGAGGACCACTATGAGTCTGATCTGTGCAGTGAAACCCTGTAGACACTGTACTAAATACATTTTTTTAAAAAGAAAAAAGATTTAAAAAATAAAACAAGGCCAATGGGAACCTCAGACATGTGAGAGGCTTGTGGAGAAAGATGGCCATGCCTTGCAGCTCAGGTGGCCTTTTCTCCACACAGCCCTGATCTACTCACTGTCTTTGTCTTCTTTGAAAAACAGAAGATCAGATTTCCCTTCACTGCTGCTCAGACCCACCCAGAGATGACTGGGGGAGTAGGTGGTGTCCCCCCAGGTTACTTAGTGGCCACTCTGGTGGGAGGCTTGGCTGGCAGCTGTGTGGCACCTTCCCTGCTCCCATCACTGCAGAACCTGAGGAAGGGATACCACCCCTAATGTGGCAAAGACGAGGAAGAGATCTGAGCTGCCATTAACATCCCCCAATTCCAGCCCCAGGTAGTTGTATGAACACCCTCAGCTCCCATACAGCTCTGCCATTTTTCATGGAAACACAGCTACTACCAATGAAACAATTGTCCTGACCCCCTCCCAAAAGATGTCTGTCCTGACCACATTGAGTTTAAGAAGCAGGGTTGAGTTTAGACCAACCAGAGGGCTGCACTTAGACCAACTGGAGGCCTGCAGCTGCTGTATAAGCAGAACTCCTCATATTTCTGGTTGGGATCCAAGGGCTCCCTCTGGTGTCCTGACATCCCCAGTGGTGTGGCACAGATTCTGTTTCAGGATGGATTTGCTTCAGTGGACCTGTAAACTTGCTTGTGATTTATTTTCCAGGTCATATGCTCTCAGAAAGTCATGAGAATCTACTTGGGATTCTTGTCTTGGGAAGTACAGACAGAGTTACTGCTTCAAACACAAAATCAATAAACTCTAGGAGCTGTCAGCCCCAAAGAACTCAGGCCAGCATTTCTCAGAGCTGCACTTTGCCAATATATGATTTCTATCTGAGTCAAACAGAAGAACCCTCAGCTGCTATGTGAGTGAGGTTTCGAGCAGACGCAGATGGTGGGAACAGTGACCCTGGCATTATGCTCTGGGCATTCTGCCATGTATAAATGATATTCCTAAATAGAAACAAAATAGTGAACTGCTTTAAACACGCAGGGCCTCTGGAGTCGGTGCACCTCCTGGCATGACTCAGAACAGTTCTGTGGTTCTGGGACAGTTCCTTTGTCATGCTTAACTTTGCCTATATGCGACATCTGGCATTCTTAAAAATAAGGTCAGCTGGTGGGATTATCTATTTCATGTTCATATATATATATAAATATGTATATATATATATATATAAAATTTTAAAATTCTCTAGTCTTGTAATTTCTCATTATGTCTATTCTTTCATATTTCTACTTGGTTTTTTGTCTTGTTTTGTTTTGGTCCTTTCTTCTTGCTCTCTTTTTCTTTCCTTTGTCTGTGTTGCTGGGGCTTGAACCAGGGTACACATGCCTTGCCCCTGTCACATCCCAGCCTGCCCATCTTTTAAGGGGAGTGGATCAGTCTGTGTTTATTCTTCACACCATGGGCCTTCCATGGCACTGCACATGGAGTTCTCGCAGCTCTGGCCAGGAGTGGTTTTGTCACTGCTGCTTTCAGAGACTTTAGCATGATCTACTTGTTCTTTGACCCCGGAGAAAGGAATTTTCTGCTTTCTGTGGGGGTGCCTTGTTGTTACTCTAGATGAGGCATTGCCATCAGGGATGTCACTTGTCTTCAGAGATTTCTATAGCTAAGGCAGCCACAGGATGACCCTGCCAGTCTCCTTGCCACAGCCTTTGCCTCCTCCAGGGGGCGTCCTTCATGCACAGCCTGATCCCTTCAACCACCAGGAGTGGGCTGGTCTGCCTGACGGCCCCAGCCAGCTGCACCTCTAGTGCTTCTGTCCCCACCACAGGAGACTTTCAGGACTGAGGACCCTTCATGTCGTTCTATACCAGCCTTTCATTTTGGCCCACACTGCCTTCTAAAGGGAACATGGACAATTTCTGCATAGGAAGTTCAAACCCAGGTCCATCCCTGCAGAGTCTCTCAAGATCCCTGAGGCCACCCTGGGTGCCAGGCTGTCCAGGCAGGGCCTCTGGCCTTTGGCCTCAAGTCACCCCAGAGGCTGTTTCCTAGGAAACATTTATAAGCAGATGTTGAGAAAATAATAATTTTGTGGTTTGGGTGGATTCAATCCCTAGCTAATCATAGAAACTAATTATAGGTTGCATCACTAAATAATTTTAAGGTACAATTAAATCATTTTTTTATTTTTATTTTTGCCAGTAAACCACATGTGTAGTCTTATCTAATGTGAAAAACAGATTTTATTCAAGTATTACAACGGTTAAACAGAACTGGCAGGTAGCAGCCTCCTCCTGTGAGATATAAATTGCAAGGCATTTCCAGCTCTCAGATCCCCGACAGGGGAGGCCATGCAGTACTCTCAGTACCATGGATAGAGTGGTGCCTTCTGATGTACTGTTGTGATCACCACATCCTGGACTTACACAGACATAAATTCCTTAAATAACAGAGAGCTTAAGTCGTTTTCCGAGAATCTACCCAGAATCTACCTGAATGGTTTGAAACCTGCTTTTCCAGAAAGACTATGCAAGAAGTCAGCTTGCCCTGCCCAAGACCTTTTGACATCATAGGCTCTGAATTTCCAGAGCAGGACAACGTTCCCTATGAGGACAGGTGACACGCTGATGGTCCCTTGCATCCAGTAATCACATGCCTTTCCTTCCCATGGCAAGTTGGAAGTCACAGCGCCTAGCTTTCTTGCAGAGGGGCAGCAAAACTTTTTCTCTTCACCTAGGTCTATGGATTGGCTTCTGTGCATGTCCCTTGCTTGGTGGCACTCATGAAGGGACCTCTAAGTACTAGCTGCTCTGAGAAAAGGAAGCAGGCCTGGTGGTGGAGTCCCTGCCATGTCACTTGAGCTGGCTATGACAGTTGGTCTCTCAGGTGGAGATGAGGGAGTCGGGAAGGTCCTCCAGAAGGTGATCCTCAGGAAACACACTCCTGAGGCTGCTTGGTCCTTTTCAGTGCCCTGACCCAGATGGACAGCTGCCCATGTTGGGCCACTTACACTTTTTGAGTCCTAAGGTTTCACAAGTTCGAACCCAGGGATGGAGAATCTGAAGAGTGGGTCTTTGTCCTGAGCTCAGGCCCAGCTCCTGAAGCCCTGAGTGTTTCTGGGGTGCTAAGAGTAGCTTTGACATCTCTGTAAGACTCTCCGCATCACACCCTAGTTTAAGCTAATGAGATGACCTGGGTGGTCCTGTCACCTGCTGCTCCATGGAGGCACAACTCTAGGTGAAAATTTATTGAGCAGCACTGTTGAGATGTGTGCACATCACAGTACAGTAGGTATCCACATGTCCAAAAGCACCTGGGTGACCAGAGTCTACAGCCACATGTGTGGACTCCTGCTTACCTCTAGTCTACCGCTTGCTAAGCACTGCTGTAAACAAAAGCATTGGCATTATTCTTCCAGCTTGGTGGAAAGAACTGAGTTTCATCTAACACCAACTAATGTTGCATCATTACTTAGGAATGTGTTCTGTGAAAAACAAGAGATGGCTTAATGAGGAAGTCATTTTCTAATCACTGAGACTTAATTTCATTTTTATTTTTAAAAGGGGGTGAGAAAGATTGGTGGAACTTAAAAGGATGACAATGCGTAAGGGAGAGGGCTGGGGAGATGGCTCAGTGGCATAAGCACTGCCTGGCAAGTGCCAGGACCTAAGTTCGATCCTCAGTACTGCAAAAAAAAAAAAAATAAATAAATAAATAAAAATAAATAAATAAATAAATAAATAAATTGCTTTGGGGCCGGGAGATGGCTCAGTAGAATAAGCACTTGCCTAGCAAGTGCCAGGGTCTGAGTTCAATCACCAGTTCCGCCAAAAAAAAAAAAAAAAAAAAAGAATGTACCAATTGGAGATATGACCAGCAAGCACAGGCCCTACCACCCTGAGACTCTAGAGTGAAGGTCAGTGGGCCTCAGGTGCTAGGGCTCTGCTCTTCCAACAAGAAAGAGAGGGTTCCACCCAGGATTTCAGCAGCCTGTAACCTGTGAACGCAAAATAGTCCTTCGATGGAGGCGCGGTCAGAGACATTTTGACGGAGTCGCCAGGAAGGACCACGGCCTCCTGAGGTCAGTACTAGAAGGGGTGGTCGCCAGGAGAAAGTCATGTGTGGTGATCACCAAGAAAGAGACCACCAGCAGGGGCGACCACCACAGAGGTGATGGCCACGAATGTGACCTCGATGTGACCGCCACGACTGGTGACCCCAGGAGACGGCGATAGGTCACGATCGCTCCCGCGGACCGCAGCGCCGGTCGGCGGACCCCGACTGCTCGGTAAACCCAGAGCGCAGTCCAGTAGCCGGCAGGGGAGTCTAAGGAAGCCGATCTTCGATTGGCCCAGTCTGGAGCAGACCGGCGATGATTGGGCAGCGCTTTCTTCCGCCTCCGGGCTACTGAGCGACTCGATTGGTGTAGATGAGCGACACACCCCTATAGCCCCGCCCACCCTACGTCACTACCCGGCGTGCCGTTCGCCAGCCTCCTCCGCTGGGGCGGCCCAAGATGGCGGTGCAGGAGTCGGCGGCCCAGCTGTCCATGACCCTGAAGGTGCAGGAGTACCCGACCCTCAAGGTGTGCGCTGCAGCACGGCCCGGGTCAACGTCGCGTTTCCTGCCGGAGTCAAAGAGGTTCCGGGGAGCGGAACCTGAGTACAGCCAGTGTGGTGGGGCCGGGGGCGGGGTCCTCAGGGGGCGGTGGGGCCGGGGCCGGGGCTGGGGCCCGGGCCGGCGCCGGGGCGGGGGCCCGAGGTCGGGCCGGGACCAGATGGTGGCCGAGGGCAGGGGCCAGTAGGGCCGGGTCTTGGGGTCAGGCCTGGCTAGTAGGTTTACGAGGGTCTCGGGAACGCGGGACCAGGGGCGCCAGACGCCGAGCGCCGTGGTCCGAGGGCAGTCCTGGGTCTTAAGGTGGTGGCTGGGTCGGTGGCCGCTTCGAGTCGTGACAGCATTGCGGGCGTAGGTCGCGGCAGCGTCCGGCCACTTCCCGGAAGCTCCAGCTGGGCGTGGCGAACTGGCCTCCTGGCATACTTAAGGGGACTGAGAGGAGCCCCAGACTTCTGGGGCAGCCCTTGTTGCTGGGCTCCCCGCACTTCCTGGGCAGTGCCTGCCAGGGGTGTGACCTTGGTGGTCCCTTCCATTTGGCGAAATAAGCCAGCGCCGGGAGCAGGAGGTTGGTATGGGCTCTGTGTGGAGGATTTGATGATGCTCGCTTGGCTCCAATGAGAAAATTCCATCAGAGATCAAGGTCGGACATCCCTAAGAAAGCCAGCCGGAGAGCTTTAGGATTGTACAGTCACTTCCTGGAGGGCCAGGTAGATGCTTTCCAACCAGAACACTGGATGATGCTGTCCATCTCCGTCATGACAGGTGGTGAGGGATGCAGGGCCGCTGCCAGTGTATGTCCTCAGCCTCAAAGCAGTCTAGCTAGCTGCCCTAGAGCATGGCCCTAAGCCCTCTGGACCCCTGTGGAGCTTAACTTTGATGCTGTCTTGGAGATGGAAGCTCTTGTCGCACCTTTCACGCCCTCAGGCAAAATAAGTGATCACATACTGCTCAAGGCAGTACTGGCACTCCCTGGAAGGCGCCTGTTAGCTTGGTCACTACTGCTGACATCTGATTGCCTTGGTGAGGTTGGTCTTTACAGGGAATCAGAGGCAAGGTCCTGTTCTTCCTTGGTGGGAAGCAAGGTGTTTCATGGCAGTTTTGTCTCCTGCACTTTATTTAAGAGGTTGGGGGCTGTTGTTGGTATTACCAGATCTCTTTGCAGACCCCTTCGGGATGTAGTTGTTGAATTTTACTTAACCCAAGACCTTGGTATAGATCACCAGTACTTTCAGACCTGTTTGAACAGACACACAAGGACATTTACAGACCTGAACTGTGTCGTTCTGTCCCCATTGTTTTGGTTTTGCTGGTGAGAACCACTAGGCAGGAAAGTTTTCCAGGACGTCTTCCAGTGTCTATTGAATGCATTGGAAAGGAAATGTACAGAGAGGAAAGGGCTGCTTATTTAAGAGGTCCTCTTTTCTTTCTTTCTTTTTTTTTTTTTTTGGGCAGAACAGGGATTGAACTCAGACCCTTGCTCTTGCACTTGCCAGGGAAGCGCTTATTCTACTAAGCCATCTCCTGGCCCTGTCCTCTTTTCTGATGACTGTGAATGTGACTTGCATTCCAGAGCTGTTGTGCGGTCTCTGATTAAAATGGGTGTGCAGCCCATTTTACTTAGGCAGGTATAGGAGGGCAGTGTTGTGGTTTCAGGCAAGCTTGTCATAGTTTTTTAAAATCATTTTTGTTTTTCTTACAATGTTATTAAAAAGCTGAACACGGTTGTGCAGTCTTATACTCTGGGAGGCTGAGGCAGGAGGACAAGTGCAAGTTGAAGGCCAGCCTGGGCTACAAAGTGAGTTCAAGGCCAGCCTGAACTACATAGCAAAACCCTGTCTCAATAAGACAAAAACAACAACAACAACAAAAAACTTAGCTTGGGCAACTTAGGGAGACCCTGTTTCAGTAAAAAGTGGGTGAGGCTGTAGCTCAGTGCAAAGGCAGGATGCAACCCCTAGTACCACAAAATAAATACATAAAAATGGACATTATATCAGAATTTTTGCAAGTAGAGATGCTGTTTCCCCCAGAAAGTACAGCAGTAATGTTTCTCTTCCAGCTCCTTTGGATTTCATTCCTGTAATGATTTCTGTGTTCTGTTGAGTGTATGAGTGCTGAGTTCATGTGTTTTTGCTATTGTCAGCAGTGATTTCTGGTAGATGATAGGAAGGTTTTAAATGGGGCACTAGGGCTAGGGGTCCTAGAGTTTGAAGTGTTTATTAACATAGTGGGCTGTGCTGATGGCATCAGAGCTGTACTCTTGACAGGTGTGAGGACGGCTGGGTGCAGATGTAGTGGGTACAGAGACAGCATATAGTTTGGAGGGTATGAGGACTGGGTGCTGGGTGGGTGGTCCTGCAGGCTGATAGGAGCTGGCAAACACTGGACTGACTCTTCACCTGGTAAAAATTTAAGTGTGTTTCCTTTTCAGACTCTCAGGGACAGGAACCCCTATGTGGGTTTGAGCTATTGTAGCTTCAGCCTCCTGCTGGCAGTGAGTCCTGGATACTTCTTACACTGTTCTCCTCTGTGTTCCTGGTGGTATGGGAAGGGAATGGAGCAACATGGAATGTGGTTGCCAGCCTGCTTTGATTTCCATTGGCACCACAGTGGGTGAAGAGCAGCAGCCCCTTTGTGGTCTTGGGAATGTTTGAACATATGGCTCCTGCTGTGCAGGTCAAGCAGAGTAACCCCTGCTTATCTGATGCCAAGTGTGTCCCTCAAATTCCTGCTGACATGGCTAGGTATGCCCAGAGTGGAGAACTCTAGGCTGGAGTTGCAAGAGACTTACTTTTCTGTCGAAGGCTGTCTAGTGTCAGACTATAGGTGATGGACCTCTGGGAATCCTTGTTTGATTATTTTTCAGAAAATTATTGCTAGTTATAAAAATAATTTGAGTTTTTCCTCTACCATGAGTCCCTTCCTCTCCCCTCCCCTCTCTCCTCACTCCATCTCTATGCAGATCAGGTACATGTCTGTCTGACCCAGGGGAGGACCTGGCAGTGCCCCTGGGAGCCCTGGCTGTGGACACTGTTCTTTCAATGGTTGGAGACACTGAAGATTGTCTGAGGGTGTAGTTTATTCTTGAGTGTTTAGGTTCTTTTCTTCTGTTTGCTGACATTCCGGCTGGACACATACTGTCCTGCAGTTGCACAGCCTGGTTTTGTACTTGACAGAATTTTTGCATGCCAAGCATGTGTTTGAGTTAGAATTGATAGTACGGTTTTCCAAACGGGGTCTTGGCTGGATTTGGGAGGATCATAGGTTTTCAAGTGTGAGAAGTACTGGTAACAGCAAAGTGTATGACTTCAGAGATACGCATGTTGAGCTTGTTTGTAGCTTTGTTGTACCCTTGGTGGTGGCCATAAACCAGGTCTTAACTTCTAGCATGCAAAGTAGAGCAGCCTCCTCCCTTTGAAGCTGTTACACTAAGACGCCTGGTAATCTGGCCCTCTTAATAGGCACTGAGTAAAAATCCTAGTCCCCTCTTCTTCCAGGCTGGAACCTGGCCAACCTTCAGAGCATCATGTGCTCTGGTCTGGAGCACTAGGGTACTGCCTTCTTGCCTCCTGGAGCCTGCTTGCCCCTTGGGCACAACTGTGCCCTGCTGCGCCAGCCTCCACCTCTCACTTTTTCTTGTCCCTATGCCATCATGGGACAGTTGATGCAACAGAGCTGACACTACCTGTCCCCTGCTTGCCTCTTCTGTTGCCTTTGTCCACTGGCAGGGCAGGCACTGATAGAGATGGCCTGGTGGCTGGCTGCTGGGTTGGCTTTTGTTTTGTTTTTGAAGCATTATTATTATTTTAAGCAGTTTTTTGTTGTTTTTTTTGTTTTTTTTCTCTAATACTTGATTCTCTATGATGGGTGGGCCACATTGAGGCAGGACTAAAACGAGGCTCCCAGTGGCCATTGGGCAGCAGAGCTGGGGATGGCTTAGTCTGCCTGTGCAGGTGCTACATCCTTACCTGTATGTACCTGAAGCAGCTGTTGGGAGGCTCAGGAGCAGGCCCTGGGAGTGATGTGACAAGACAGTCTGACAAAGTCCACGTGAACCTTGCGATCCTTTAAAGACCCATGGTATGGGGCAGAGGAAGTTGTTTGGGAGTCAGTAAAGCCATGTGGGCTGTGCTGAAGCCTTGACAGATCTACCTAGGAGACACCTTGGGTTGCCTTTGTGGCCTGTGATGTGGAGGCCAGGGATGGAAGCAAGCCTAGCTGGTGAGGTGGCGTGGAGAGAATGGATGCCACACCGTCACCACTGTTCTCTTAGGGCTCTAAGGGAGAGGGATTAGTGGGGGTGCTGGCTTCCCCTTGAAGACCTTGGTCTCTGCCAAAGTAGATGCTGGTCACTTAGGTCCTGAGACAAATGTTCACTGTGTCAGTGACTCACAACTGCTGAGTGAAGAAAAACGTGCAGCCATGCAGGGCCTGGCTCTGTCCTCTTGCTGGAAAGCTCCTGTCTGCCCTGTTAACTCTCTCACCTGTCCCTGTCAGGCCTCTTCTGCCCTGCATTGTCTCCAGTGGTCCCTTATGGTCACTTTGCTGTGTGTCTTTATCCTGGTCTGTAGTTTCCTTTTCATTGGCTGGCCCTTTGGAATACCAGCAGCCAGCTTCTATTCTTCTGTGCCTATCTCACCTACATCTGCCCTCTGCTGCAGGGTGTGCCCAGTTGTCAGACACAGCTAATCCCTTGCAGTGCCTCCAGCATGTGCCCCTACACAGCATTCCCCCTGCACAGCCTATACTGCCCTCTCTGGTCTTGGTTTGGCCTCTCACCTCCCTAGGTTTGGTCCTACAGTGGACATTAAAGGCAGCTGGGCCACCTGTTTTATATTTGTGCCTGCAGCCTGGCTTCTCCCTGGACCCCCCTCAGACCTGAAGCAGTGAGCTGCCACCACCACCCTGTGGATGTTTTTCTTAGTGTCTGGGAGAATGATCATAGAACTCTTGAGCATAGTTCACCACACCCTGGCCTTAGCACCCCAGGCCTGAGCCAAGTGAAGGCTGCATTCTCCTGCTGCTTGTTCCAGTGGATTGAGAGCTGAGTGTGCACCTGCTATTGCTCACCTATGCTCTCTCTGTCTCAGGCTAGTGCTGTACCACAGAGCTACACTCCTGTTACTGTTAGTACCCTTCCTCCCACCCGGATGTATATGTATTTGGTACAGGGTCTCCTTACACAGCTTAGACTTGTAGTGATCCTCCTGTTTTCAGTCTCCCCAGTGCTGGGATTACAGGCGTGCACCATCACATCTGGTTTTGGTGGCCAACTCAGCCTGCCTGTGGGCAGAGCCAGTACAGCATGTGGTGCCAGGGATTGAACCCTGGTCCCTGCACTTAACAAGCAGGAACTTAGACCACTAAGCTGTCTCACTAGCCCTGCCTCAGCGATGTTTCTGTTTGCTGCTTTTCAGGATCATCTTCAGGATCCGCTTAGTTAACACTGGTTGCTGGAGCTCCAACTGTTGCATCTAGCTGGAAAGAATGGGGTAGAAACTTGCCTATTGGATCAGCTCCCTACACAGGGCTTTCTCAGAATCCTTCTGAGCATTAAATTATAGCCTGTTGAGTGCTCATTGCTGCCCTAAAAAAAATTGGCATATTGTGGTTTCTTTATGGCACTAGTACAACCTGACAGTATAGCCTGCACCTCTGTATTTTTTCTCATCAGACACCTCCTTTTGCCCGTGTGTTTTTGGGGCAAGACTTCATTACCTGGCATGGGGTCATAATAAACAGCTATTGGCTGAATGGATTTTTTCATAGTCTGGTTGGAAACTTCCTTGAAACTCTTCACTTTTGTCCACTTGCTGCATTCCAGAGTACTTCTGTTGGCACACATAGTTGTCTCTCTGGTGAGATTGACCTTCTTCACCTTTGTCTTCACCGCTGCTCTAGCAGCATGCCCTTGTGGAACAGCCTCGGCCCCTGCCCATTTGTCCAGCGTGTATGTGTGTGTATGTTTTTTTTTTTTTTTTTTTTTTTTGAGACATGGTTTCACTATGTAGCCTAGGATAGCCTAATCTAATATGGGGCAATCCTCCTGCCTCAGCTTCTTTACTTCTAGGACTATAGGCATGTGCCATCATGCCTGGCCTAACCAGCATTTTCAGACAGATTTTGACTTGGATAGGCTTTCCTCATGATACCTGCCATGCCCCAGAAGTAGAGCCTATTGCTTAGAATCCCCAGTGGCTCTTGGGAGGCCCTTCTGCCCCAGGAACCATTTCATGCAACTTTTCCTTCAGCTCCTTGTCCACATGTCCTACCCATTGTTTGGTTCCTGTCTTTCTTTGTCCTGTTGCCTCTGTTCCTAGGATTAGGTAGAAGTCAGCTCACCTCCTCAGGCCAGTTTCTTTGCTTGTGTTCCTCCGCCATGAAGATACAGACTATTGTCTTCTGTACACAGTGGGTCAGTTCCACAGGTTACCTGCACTCTAGAGTTGTCACACTTCTGCTTTTGGCCCAGTGTCCATTTTTGTGTCTGGGCACCAGAATCTGCAGTGGTATTTTGGTGCTTGCATGAGGTGCTACTGTGTTTTATCCTTAAAGCATACCCCTGTCTGGCTGCCAGGGTGTTGTGCTCACTGGTTCTTCCTTAGCCTCTGATGCCCCTGTGGTACTGGCATGCCCAGGACACATGCCTGGCCTTGGTCATCCCTGCTTTGGTTACCTGGGTTGCCTGAGTTGCACTACTGACACTAAGGCGAAGCTCTGTGCACCAGATCAATCTCTCTCTCTCTCTCTCTCTCTCTCTCTCTCTCTCTGTCTCTCTCTCTCTCTCTCTCTCTCTCTCTCTGTCTCTCTGTCTCTCTCTCTCTCTCTGTCTGTATTTAGTACAGGGTCTGCAGGGTCTCATTTACTTAGATTGGACTCATAATGATCTTCCTGTTTACAGCCTCCCAAGCACTGGGATTATAGGCATGCACCATCATGCCCACCAGTCTCAGTGTGCCCCAGGGGGCACAGCAGGCCCAGGGATTGAACTCCCAATCCCTGTGTCTGCCTAAGCAGGTGCTTTAATCTGCTGAGCTGTTTGGCTGGCCCCAATGTGCCCCAGATCTCTGCCCAGCAGGCTACGTAGCATCCTTGAATAGAGCAGTCAGTGACCTCTGACTGCTTCCTCCTAGACCCTGGAGGCCTTGAGCTCTTGCACTCACACTGCTGCTCCATTGCTCTGGCTTTGCAGTGCAAGATTCAGCCTTGTGTCCTCCTGCTGTCACTGTGCCTGGGGGCGGTACCTCTCTCCACAGGGGTAGAGTGGCCTTCCTGTGTGTGCCCCCTACCTGTGGATCCCTCTAGCCACCAAGTCAAAACTTCATGTGGTCTTTGTGCCTGTGGCTTCCTATCTATTTCAAGGTAAAGATCAAGGTCATGAGAGTGACCACCTCAGGCCCTCCACTGACCAGTTAGGCACTTAGCTACAGTAGCCTCTGGCTGCTACCAGGACACCTGGTGTGCTCTTCCTGCAATGTCCCCAGGACTTCTCTACTCTCTTGCTTCCTTGCTAGGTGAGTTGGTGAGTGGCCCTATCCCCTTGCATCCTGTCCACTTCAGTGGTATTGCCAACCGTTGGTCTGTGTTGTAGCCTTGCTTCTGACTGCTGGGGATAAATTCAGTGTTAGAGGACAGAGATGAATCTTCAGTCAACAAATGAAGTATTAAAAATTATTTCATCACTGCTGCCAGAGCAGTAAGTAGAAGTTGGTATACCTCTGGAGAAAGCTCAGTGGGTAACTGGGTACACAATGGTTTGTTGTTGACCTCTGCACCACAGTGGCCAGCTGGGATGCGTTGTGAACAGATGCCCATGCACAGAGCCTGGTGGGAACAGATGTCCAGGGGATTCCTGGGCATCAGTGCAGATGCCAGGGAGTCATAAGAAAAGGTCTGGGATGGGAATGGTGACAGCATCCTGGTACCTTGTATGCTCACCTTTGTAATTCTAGTAGGTGATGCACTGAGAAGCTGGCTGTACTTGCCACGGAGCCAGGGGTGGGCACGTCCAAGGGATTCTGCCCCTGGAGCAGCACTGGTGTTTGCTCTGGTCTGCTCTACTTATAGGGTGTGTGGCCAGGTGCTGGTGTACCTTGTGTTGCACTGGGTCACTGAGCTGTCCCTAGGATAGAAGCATGATCATGTAATACTGGCCGGGAGAGTAGCTGCGCTACACCCATACACCTCATTGATGGAATCTGCAGTGCCTGGTGCTTTGCCCTCCCTAGAGGGGATAAGCTGCCAAAAGGATTCTGATGCAAGTCACTCATGGGTTGAAGACGGGTGTGGTAACTTCACCCACAAGAGGAGTGAGTATTGGAGGTACACCCCAGCTTCATCAGCATCTCAACACAACCTTCAGAAGCTGTCCTGAGATACTGTCAATGTACCCATTTTAAAATTGAGGACCAGCCATGCTCTCTAGGCACAGGCTGCTGTGACTGGGAGAGTTGTGTGGTCTTAGGAGGTGGGATATGTGGTGCTGTTTATTCTTTAGTGTATTTCTTTAGGTCTGGTTACTTGCTGGTAAGTATTTAGAAGCTTCTCTGAGGCTGTTTTTTTGTTTTTGTTTTTTCTGTACTGGGAATTGAATTTAAGACCTCATGCCTGCTAGGCAAGTGCTTTGGTACTGGGCTACATCCTCAGTCCCCTCCCAGGCTTAATTGTGAAATACATTCTGTGTTGGTAAAAGTGGCTAAAAACATGATAGCAAACTAAATACATCTTTCTTGTTAGCAAGCAGTGTCAAAAAACATAGGGGAAACACTGGAGAAGGCTTGAAGAAATGCATCTTAAAGCAGATGACAGATGCAGTGCTGGAGGTAGCTGCAGAGTGGGATGCAAGGGCAGATGTTTCCTACCAGCCTCAGCCTCGGGTGCTTGCTGACTTGGCTCCATTAAGAACACCTGGAAGGATTACTTCTGTGAGTCACTAGAAGGAGGTACTGGGGGAAATACCAATGAATATCAGCTAACCAAGTAGGTCCTGTGATCCTAAAAGCTGTCTGGAGACAGATTGCCAAGGAAGTGCTAAGGTGTGATAAATAAAATTCTAAATATTTAGCCTAATCAGAATTTAAAAGCAAATAACAGACTGCAGATTCCACCAAGTATGAACCAGGGAGCAAATTCAAATCTGTAATAAAGACCCAAGGACCTCTTCTTCCACAGAGTACTTGGTAGGAACACTAATGGAAAATGTATGGAGAGGAAACTAAGCTAGGGGGTTAAACTATATAAAATTATGTTTGTAGAAAGAAAATGATGATTGAACAGCCTGGGAACATTTAAAGAGATATTTAAAAACTTCCCACAAAAAAAAGGCTCAAGGGTATATAGTTTTCTGGCAAATTGTATCAAACATCTCTACCAAATTCTTCTGAAAAATTGAGGAGGAAGCACTTCCTGTGTCATTTGAGGTCATTAATATACTGGTAGCAAAACCAGACAAGAAAACCAGCATAATACTCCCTCTGAATGACTGGATCCCAAGAACCTGAGCCAGTGATAGCAAACTACATCTGGTCACAGGTAGATATAATGACAGATAGAGACTAAGTGGCATTTGCCCATCAATGGAAGTCTGGTTCCATGCAGAAATTGGCAAAACCATGAATATGTTCAGTAGGTGCAAGACAAGCATGTGCCAAGAGCCAGCACCTTTTCATGGTGAAACACTATGGCAGGCAAGAAAGGACTTCTTCAGCCTGGGCAAGGACTTCTAAGAAAAACATCATACCTGTGGTAGAAATCAAGGCCAGCTAGATTATGGGGCATCGCCCTCACTTACGCTTGCCCTCCTACCAGAAGCTCTCTGGGATGGTGTTGCAGTCTCCTCTCACGGAGATGAAGTGCCCGATGTGACACTGCAGCTGAAAGGAGAGCTTTGCTTGGCTCACAGTGTGGTCCATGGGCTGCAGGCTTAAATATGGAACCAGCAGGCTGCTGGGCTGACACTGAGGAAGGCTCATGATGTGGCCAGGAGGGAGGGAAATGGACCCTTTCTGGTCACACCCTGGTGACTTGCCTTCAAGAGGCCCCCACCTCCTCATAGCGTACATGGCTGCTGATGAGTACAGGGCCCCATGTTCAGTCACCTTCCAAAAGCATTGCCTCTGACCCTCTGAGTCATTTTTAGATTATTGTAGATCTGAACCATAATAGGCAGGCCAGAAAAAGAATAGCTATTCAGATTGGGAAGGAAGAAGTCTATTTATAGATGGCATGATCATATATGGCACTCCCCCCCCACACCTTTTTTTTTTTTTCAAAACCGGGGATTAAAATTCAGGCCTTTGCACTTGCCAGGGAAGCACCTATTCCACTGAGCCATCTCTCCGGCCATATGTGGCACTCCTAAGAGTTGTATGCACATGCACACATGAGCCAGTAGAACTAATAAACTTAAAAAAAAAAAAAAAAAAAACTAATAAACTAGTTCAGCAGGGTTGCAAAATAAAAGATTGATACATAAAAATAGGTTTGTTGCTGGATGTAGTGTCCTGTACCTATAATGCTTGTACTGTGGGAGACTAAGGCAGGAGGAATGAAACTGAGTCCGGCCAGGGCAACTTAGTAAGACTGTGTCCCAAAATAAATACAAAAAGGGTACCTGGGATGTAGCTCAATATGAAGGCCCTAGGTTTACTCTCATACCACTAGAGAGAGAAAAAATATGAAGGATGTTTGATTTACAGTAGCACCAAAAATAATAAAATACTTGAGAGTAAGACAGAACTATTAACTGTTGGTAAAGTAGCACTACTTTCCAAGTTGATGCGTAGATTCAACATTGTCAAAATCCCAACTGGCATTTTTGTAGAAATTGATAAACTGTTTCATAAATTCATGTGGAAATGCAAGGAACAGCTAAAACGATGTTGAAAAAGAACAAAATCTTGGGCCGGCTAGAAAGCTCAGCTGATTAGTGCCTGCTTAGGCAGACGCAGGGACCAGGTTCAATCCCTGGCATGCCATGCTGGCCCTGCCCCTGGTGTGCACTGAGACAGGGATTAAGACTGGGCATGATGGTACATGCTTATAATCCCAGCATTTGGGAGGCTGAAGACAGGAGGATCACTATGAGTCATATCTGTATAGTGAGACCCTGTACTAAAACACATTTTTTAAAAAAGTCTTAGGACTCACATCCCCCAGTTTCAAAACTTCTTATACAGCTATAATAAGGCTGATATTGGACAAAGAATATATACAATAAAATACAATATAGTTGAGTGTTCAGACATAAACCCAGTCTTTTACAGTAACTAATTTTTACCAGGTTGTCAAGACAAATAGTATTTTCAATAGATTCTGAGTCAGCAGCATTTTCATATACAAAATAATGAAGTTGAACACAATGTACAAAAAAAGTTAACCTAAAATAGATCACAGACCTAAATAAAAAAGCTACGGTTATAAACCTCTTAGAAGAAAACACAAGTATACCTCCCATTATGTAGGTATTGGATTAGTAGTGGTTTATAGGGAAAACACCTGAAACACAGGAACCAACATGAAACTGTCTGGTTGTTGTTACACTGAGAAGTGCAGGCTGAGGGCTGGCTCTCCTTAGCTGTGCTACAGCTCTAGCCACTTCATGCTAGGGTCTAGGGGCATTGAGTTTGACTGTAGTCATGGCAGCAGAGCACACTCCATGTACACACCAGCGAGACCATGTGAGGGTGGGACCAAGGATGGGATCCTCACCTAGAACCTGCACACCCAGGCCTGTTCCAAGACTTCCTTCTGTAGAACAGTGAAGAGTAAGTGTAAGTTGTGGCCTGTGGTGTATGTGCCAGCAGCCAAAGCTCAGGCACTGCTCATGGGATAGAAAATATTTATAGGTCATCTATCTGATAGGGGTCTGGTGTTCAGAACATGAAGAAGTCTACAGCCTAGCTCCCAGTGAGGCTGCCTTTGGGGAGACTTCCTCAGAGAATATCCACAGTGACAAACACAACAGGGTGCCTGCCTCATGGGAACTGGAGGTGTGCAAGCTACACCTCAGCCAGAGCCCGTTCACCCCTGTGTGGATGCTGTGTTAAAAATATTGGCAGTGACCAAGGATGGGCATGAAGAAATCAAGGGCTTCTGGTGCTCTGTTGGGATTGTAAAGCGGCGCAGCCACCATGGGAAAGAGCCTGGCATGAAGTCACACAGTTACTGGGTGCTTCTGGGTATAACTCCTGAGAAGGGGAGATTGTGTCCCACACCATCCATAGCATCATTTTTCATGTGGCCCAGAAGAAGAAGCTACCAGGGTACCCATCTCTGTATGCAGAATACCTTGACTATATGCAGCTCAGCCTTCAAGGAGCAGAGCATTGGTGCTTGCTACATGTTATGCAGAAAAGCTGTACACAAAAGTCCCAAGTGACCAGTCCATGGTGAGAGAGCATGTTGGTGGCTGGTGGCATAACAGACTGCAGTGGTGTGTGGTGTCTTTCTTCTTGAGAGATGAAGTATTGTGGAAGCAGAAGGTGGACACCACTGCGCAACCTCAGAGTTACACTAAAAACCAATAAATTGAACTTTGTGAGAGTGTGAATCTCTTGGGTTCCAAGTTTTATATAGTTGATAGCTAGCTTGCTGCCTTGTATTTGTTTGACTCGGCCAACCTGGTTATTGAAAGTGCATGGGGACAGTGCTGCGCAACTCTTAGGGCATCTGCAGTGTGTGGCTCTGCCTGCGCAAACAGCTCTGTGGGTGCAGAGAGCAGTGGCATCTGGAGGGGAGGCACAGCTTTGCAGTTCCTGTCAGGAGTGCCTGAGGCCCAGCTCTTCTCACCCCATACCAGTGTTGGAGCTGCACTACCCCATAGAGTACTTGAATTGTTGCTGATGAAAGTAGCTATGTGTCTTGTATTAAAGCAGCCTGACTTTTTTTAAAGGTTTAGTACAAAGGAGGAAAAAAGTAAACTATATGATAATTATTTGATAGGATATGCAAATGAAAATATTTGGGATGTTTTGAGTTAAAATATATTACAAATTTTATGTTATTCTATTTATCTGTCTATCTACAGCATCTTACTAAATTGTTCAGCCTGGCCTTGAACTCATGATCCTCCTGCCTTGGCCTCCTGAGTATTTAGGATTGCCAGTTGGCACCATATACCCAGCTTCTTTTTGTTTTGTACTATGGCTACTAGAAAACTTGAAGTTCTCTCCATTTGTGGTTCCTGTTGCACTTTTTCAGGATATGCCTTTACTTTGTTTTGAGTGTTTCTGGGGATAGAACCTAGGGTACTCCGCCATGGAACTACATACCCATTTACTTTTTACCCTTGTTTACTTTTTGTCTGTCTCTTTTTCTGAGAGGTGTGTATAGAAGATCTATTCCCATTGCCATCTAGTTTTATAATGATAGTAATTCTGTGGACTTCTCCTCACCTTATTACTTTGTTTTCTATTTACTATGTTTTCATGAGATTTAATAAAAAATTCAATGAATGTTTAAATTTGAAACTTTTTACAGAAAAAGACAGATTGCCATCAATCCCCTTCAAAAAAGTATCTCTTCCTTCAAACACACTTGCCCCGCCATTCTTGCTGCTTTCTGAAACAGTTCTGAAAGTCCTCTTGTGAATTTCTTTTGTTGTGCTATCTTGACTGCCTCGGTGCCCTGAATCAATTCATTTTGACTGGGGAAGAGCCGGAAGTTTCAGGGTGCCAATTTTAGTGAATAAGGTGGACGAGAACACAGTGCCCTGCTTTTAGGATCCTGCCTTTCTGCTGGATGATGATCAGCAGCAGCATTCACAGGATCTTTTAGTCGCACTTTGTAAAGATAGTCATGAAAGTGGACTTCTAAACCACTTCAGAAGCCGGGCGTGGTGGCGCATGCCTATAATCCCAGCACTCGGGAGGCTGAGGCAGGAGGATTGTTGTGCGTTCGAGACCAGCCTGAGCTACAAAGTGAGCTTAAGGCCAGCCTGAACTGTATAGTGAGACCCTGTCTCAAAAAGACAAAAAAAAAAAAAAATAATAAAAAAAAAAAATAAACCACTTCAGAAAGTGGCAAGAATGGTGTGATGAGAGTATTGAAACGAAGGGAAAGTTTTTGAGAGGGGTTCATGCCAATGTATGCTTTACTGTAATATTTTCTAATTTAAACATACCGCTTAATCAACCACTATATCTTAGTGTTTTCATTTCTTCCCTTGTGGTAGATCGCTGAGGTTTTTTTGTTCTATATAATTTCTCATGTGATTTTGTCAGTTCATGGCCATGCTCTAGGTATGATAAGTCAAGCATCTCCCTGCCAGATGTACCCCAGGGAGTTGCCCACAGAGAGTGCAGTCCAGGTCAGCTCTGCTGTCTGCAGGCCATGAAGCAGCTTCACTCGAGCTCTATTGTATGTGTCCTGGTCCTCATGCTGGGGCTGGTCCACTGGGATGGGTATCGATGCTTATTTTCCCTCCCTCTAGACTCCCATTTGAGCTATGGGAGGTCTCATGGGCAGCTTCCATTCATCTTCCTGAGAACATGCCGTGCCTTTGGTTCAGGGTCAGTCAGATGACCCCAACAACAAAAGGTGTGCCCAGCTTCATCCTGAACTGTCATGCTTCTAATCTTGGCTCTCCAGAAAAACAGGACCAGTAGGTTATATGCATACATGAATTCATAGATGTCAGATCAGGAATTGGTATATGTATCTGTGAGCTATGTAGCCCCAAGGGCAGGTGATGGTCCACCAACTGGAGACCAGGAGAACTAAGTGCAGTTTGTTCTCAGAAGAACTATTGCTGCAGGCTTAGAGCCAAGAAGAGCCCACATTTCTTGTTCAGGTCAGGTCCAAAACCCAACAGACCAGTGACCTAGCTGGACTCTCACATGGGAGGGCCTGGCCTAGCCTGTGTGTTCTATCCAGGTGTGTAACTACCTGACCAGGTCTCATACTAGAGGACAGCCCACCTTACTGAGCACTGTTTCCAATGCCTGTCCTGTCCCCAAAGCATCCTGTTCACATTCCCCGATGACACTTGGTGGTGTTGCCCAGCTTCATGAGCGGCAGTGGCCCTCTTGTATCTTGTTCCAAGTAATCTTTTTGTTGTTGGGGGAGTGAACCTAAGGCTTCACACATGTAAAACAAGTGCTCTACTACTGAGCTATGGCCCTAGCCCTTTTTATTTTGTCAGGGTCTGGCCAGAAACTTGCAATCTTCCTGCCTCCCAAGTAGCTAAGATTGCAGATGTGTACTACAACCAACATCACTGACATTGGAATCTTGCCTGTTTTGAGGATGGATTGCTGTCTTCCCACTGAGTTGCAGGAGGGAGATAGAAGTGTTCAAAAGCCTGTTCCCTTTTGACATAGGCAGATGGACAGAAGAACAGATGAGCTATGCAGGGCTGTGTATTGAGTGTTTCTGCAGTTTGTGGCTCATGCTCTCAATTGCTTGGATGTGTCTTAAAGGGCAGAAGATTGGGTTAGGGAAAGTTCACATACTCAGTTTTCTTTTACCATGAGTATACTTCATACCTTCTGGAAAACCTTTGTCATATGAGGATCATGAGGTGTTTCTGAGCAGTTTTCCAGCATGAGCATTTATGTTGTATTCTGCAATCTATTTCACATAAATTGTTCAGATTATGTAAGGCATAGGTTGAGGGTCACTGTCCTCTGGGTTTCTAGTTCTGGCAGTCCCTCTGCCCTGGCTGTTGGCTGGACACATGTCTGTAGTGAGGGTCCATTCCTGGGCTCCCCATTCCCCTGACCTTTGTGTCTTACCCAAACTGGCAATGTTGGCAAGACCTCAACAGTTTGATAGAGGTCTTGAAATGAAGTGCCATTGCCCATAGTACTTTATTGAAGTCATTAAGACTTGTATTGTGGTAAAAACACAACATTGAGCATCTTTTGAGCCATTTTGAGTATACAGCACGTGAGTGTTGACTTTGTGCATTTTATGCCAAAGGGACTTTCGGTCATCCCACCTGAGACTTTGCTTGAGGATGACTCCTCCCTCCTGACCCCTGGTGCCTGCCATTCGCTTCTAGTCCCCAACAGCTTGGCTGTGTTAGGTATCTCTTGGAAGGAGAATGCAATATGAGGCCAGTGAGATAGCTCAGCGGACTAAGCACTTGCTTAGGCAGGGTTCAATCCGTTGCACCACATGCCACGCTGGCCCCACCCCCAGGCACACTGAGCCAGCTCTTGAGATAAGATGTGGTGGCACACACCTGTAATCCCAGAGCTTGGGAGGCTGAAAACAGGAGGATCACTAGAGTACCGTGAGACCCTGTATGAAATATGTTTAAAAAAAAAAGAAGAAGAATGCAATGTGTGTCCTTTTGTGACTGAAATACTTAGCATCATGGCCCTAAGTTCATCCATACTATAGCATCGTGGCCAGTGAGTGCTGCTGCAGTGAGCATGATGTTTAGATGGCTCTTGGACCTGTCTTCAGTGCTGGTACATTTCTAGCAGTGAGGCTGCTGCATGTGTCCTCCATAGCTGTGCTGAGTTTACAGCCCTCCAGCAGTGCCCCGCGCCCACCTGCCTGCTGGTCTTGATGACAGCCATCCTAATAGATATAAGGTGAAGTAGAAGCCTTCCTTGTGGTTTCTACTTGCATTTCAATAGTGGCAGTGAGGATAGTGGGCATACTTTTTATGTGTACTTTTTGTTTATTTTTGAGACATATTCCAGGCTGGCCTTGACCTCGAAGTGATCCTCTTGCTTCATCCTCCCAGTGCTAGTATCACAGGTGTGCACCACCACACCTGGCTTGTGTCATCTTTAAGGAGAGGTCTGTTCATGGTCTTTGCCAGCTTTTTTGAATCTTTGCTCTTGAGTTGTGGGTAATTTTATGTGGCGTGTGGAAACTCCTTGTCAGATATGTGATTTGCACATTGTCTCTGAGGTTGCATTTTACTCTGCTGCAGATATTTATATGTTTGAGGTAATCCCATGTGTCTATTGTTAGAATACTTGCAGTTTGTTCCATTTTTTCTGGGTCTCCATAGGTTGCTAAATGCAGCCGTGTTACCCATTTCCACATAGGGGAGCGCTGAGTTGTGTTGATTTTTCCTTCTGTACCACTTCTCCCATGTCACATCCTTGCTGCTGTGCTTCACCAAGCCTAATTTCTGAGCATTTCTCCTCCCAGAAAGGGCTTGTGCTTGTAAAAACCCTCGGTCCTGTGTTCTGAACTTCTGAGTCTGCCCTGGCTTTGTTCTTGCATGGTGATTTGGCTTAGATTAGATTCTTCAGCATTTCTGAAATTCCTCTTGTTCATTATCAAATGCCCTTCCTGAAGGAGCTGTTGGCCTTGTCAGCCTGGAACAGTCTGAGAGAGTTGAGGGGAGAGTGTTTAAGTCAGGACAGCGTCCCGCACTGGGTCCTCAAGGAGCAGAGGAGGGCAGGCTGCCCCATTGTTTTAGGAGTAAGTGCAGAGTAGAAGGAGGCAGGGAAGCTGCCCTGGTCTGGCCAGTTATCTGCATGTGGGACATAGAGCCTAGGAGCCTCTGAGAGCTGTTGAACCTGTACCCTGGTAGTGGATGAATACTACAAACCTCAGGGGTCAGGGCAGGCATATGAGGGGCTGAGACGTGGCTGGGGGTAGCCTTGGTGGTGAAGCTTGTGCATCTGGCCCTGGCCGTGGGAGCCAAGAGCAGGAAGGCCAGGTCCTATCTGGAGGAGTAGCTGCAGGAAGTTAAGCCTGAGTCATCTGAGGTCAGGGTCCAGAGTGGTGACTGGGCTATCCAGGAAGAGAGGGCCCTGTGTAGGCCAGAAACTGGCAGTGAGCACCTAGGAGTCATCACAGCAGCCACAAGTGAGATGCTTGTGTTGTATAGGCTGTGGGCCATGTAGGGTGTAGACTGACTGTGATTGGTGCAGTGGACCCCGTGGCCATGGGCTTTTTGTTGCTTTGTGCTTGACTCCCTGAAAGTGTATCAGGTCCTGAATCAGTTTCTTTCATCAGGAGGTCATTATGCTGGACTGTGGCTTAGGGCACAAGCCATCAGGACTGGACAGTGGTGAACACCACAGTCTTACCCCTCCTTCTTAGACAAGAGTTAAAAATGGATGACCCAGACTTTTGGGACTTGCTTTGCCATTGCCTCTGTGGGTCAAGTGCTATCAGATACAGTTAGTCCTGTTATTTGTGTGCTGTGGGGAGACCACAGAAGGAGCCCCCAAAGTCTGGGGGAAACCACCCTGTCTTGGGCCAGTTCTGTATTGTGTCTGCAGTGGCCCATAAGGAGCTCTCACAGCTGCTCACAGACCTGTGCAGTGTGTGCTGTTTGTGGTGACCTTGTTCCCAAATTATGTTTGTCTTGACTGTGTTTATTGAGATACAGTTGGAATGTATGATCTGGTGATTGAATTTTGGGGCTGTTTATTTGGGAGATTTGTTTCAGCTCATGCTGTTAGTAATTCTGTGTAACTTTACCAAAAGGATGTACCAGCATCAGAGGGGCATGGCCTGTGATTTCCCATAGAGGGCCTACGAGGTGCCCACATGGCCCAGGGGGTAGCTTTGGGCAGTGGACATGTGGGAGGTCATGAGTGGGGAGTGCCTTACATCTCTGCTCCTGCTTGGGCTGTGTGCCATGCATGATGGTTCAGAGTGTGACAATGGGAACCGGCACCTCCCTCTTTACAGCCATGGGATTCCTTCCTGCACTGGTCCCCTCCAGAGGCTGGGTCCCAACTGCCTACCATCCCATGCTTCCCACTGTGTTCTGACTTTATTCTGAAGTAACTGCAGGCTCACACAACAGTGAAGATAGCAGGGATCCTTTGAAGATATCTATATGCCCCTTTGCAGCCTGCCTAATGATCACCTTGGCATAGCCCCACCATGATTGGGAGGTCTAAGGGCAAGGCAGAGGCCCTTGAGTAGCAGCCGAGTGTCCAGATGTCCACCTGATATTCTGTGTCCAGTTAGAACCCTCTACCCCTGGCTTTGTCCCACAGCAGGATGTGCCCTCAGGACCATGCTGGCTGAGGTATGGTCCTGGGCCCCATCCATCAAGGTTATATCTGTGCTCTGCCAACTGTATTCCTTGTGGGATGCTTACTGGAGCCTACTGTGTGCCCTCTTAGTCCCTTGGAGGTGAGTGGACATGAAAGAGGACTCTGGCCCTTTTCAGGCAGCATTGAGTCCTCAGGAAAATGCGGCCTTGAAGGCAAGCAGTGTGTGGTGACAAGAGGGTCCTGGAAGCTGTGGGAACATTGGGCTCCACATCACGGGCCCCAGATGCAGCACCTGCCACATGTAGTGTTAAGCCCAGTCCCCGGAGAGCCTGAGTAGTACACACGTATGTCTTGAGTGCATGCACTTGGTGGCTCCTCCATGCCTGTCTTAGGTACACAAGGTTCATCTGGTCACAAGTATGCACAAGTGCCTGGCTGGCTACGGACAATACTGCCTGCTATTTGCTAAGCCTTCCCCATGGTAGATGTGGCTGTGTTCCTGATGAGACAGGCATGATAGGAAGTGTCTGTGCTGAGTATTGCCCTACTGCAGGCCCTGTGTCTCCAGGACATGCTGGGTGGGGACACTGTGGGGGAGGCTGAGTCTCCTCCACAGTGATAGCTGAGACATCATGTGGGGCTGGTTTAATCAGCATCCCATATCCCATCCTGGGGGTGGTGGGAGAAGAAACTGAGGCAATCTTCTGCCCACATCTGCCATCGTACCTACTCTGCACCCTGCCTTCCTCAGAACTGGCTGGCACAGACTAGTGTTGGTGGGGCCACAGAGTCCCTGGAGCAGTGTTGGCACACCTGTGGCACGTGTGCTGCAGCAGGCTGTGTGTGTGTTATTGAGAGCTCTAAAAGGTTGCCATGGATGCCCTAGAGTCTTCCCTGTGTTTGGGGGGGTCCCAGGGGGTGAACACATTGTGTTGAAGATTGAGTTGGCTGTGGTGCAGCCTGCCAGGTGGGTGGTATTTACCCACACCCATAGGCAAGGAGGAGCAGTGGAGTGTATTAAACTTCATTTTGTCATTTCCCATGTTTTCTCTATGATGAGGCATTTTCTCAGAGTTTTTTTGGAAGGGTTCTTTTTGGCTTACTTTTTTAGATGGGTCTCCTAGGTAGTTCAGACTGGCCTGGAAGCCCCAGCCTCAGCCTCACCCCAGCTTCATGTACTGGGATTATAGACATGTACCACCACACCTGGAGGGGCAGGAAGTTTCATATGGGGAGGACCACTCTCTAGAGAAGTACATGTACATGCATGGATTGTGGGCCAATAGCTCTCTCTACCCTGTCAGTGGAACTCACTTTCTGCTGTGCTGGGGCCAGAGCCCAACAACCATCACTGTCTCCTCTTTCCGAACTTCCAGCTGTTACATCAGCATGCATATGGACTTAGAGGAAGTTGGGCTGCTGGCAACTGCGGACAGAGCAAAGCCCTGTCTTTTCATCACAGCTCTGCAGGTCTGGTCAAGTTCTGTGTCAAACATTCTCAGTGAGAACTGATGATGCTGGCGGCAATCACTCCTGAAGGCTCCAGTAGAGCTTGAGTACTATGTGGCCCAGGTATGATGAAGGTCATTGGTTCACACTATTCTTTTCCAGGTGCCCTACGAGACACTGAATAAACGCTTCCGAGCTGCCCAGAAGAACATTGACCGGGAGACAAGCCACGTAACCATGGTGGTAGCTGAGCTGGAGAAGACCTTGAGCAGCTGCCCAGCTGTGGACTCAGTGGTCAGCCTCCTGGATGGTGTGGTAGAAAAGCTTAGTGTCCTCAAGCGGAAGGTGGGTGCTGCTGTCCTCCTATTGACCCTTGGTTGTCCCTGAGCCCAGACAGTGGAGAACTGGGTGTATGGCAGCTTGCCTTGTTATTTTTGGAATTTTACCCCAGAAATGGACCTGGGGTTCCTAGGACTGGTGAGCCAGGGCATGTGGACTACTCTACCACTGCGCACAGCCACAAAGCAAGAGGCTTTGAAACATCTTTCTGGAAGGTCAGCCAGCTCATGTGGTATAAAGAAATCACTGGTCCAAATTGAAGAGTTGGAGAGATCAGGGACTGCTGCTGTCCAGGATCTTTGGCCAGAAGGTGGGATGAGGGGCAGTGGCTCTGGCCCATGGAAAGCAAGGACCTGATGGAGGCCCACAGAAGAACTGCAGCACCCACAGCATACACCTCAGTGGCAGGTGTTGCCCAACATGCACAGGGCCCTGGGTTTGACCCTAAGCTCCACTGGGGAGAGGTGAGGACGGATTGTATATGTGAAACAACCAAGATGAAAGTATAGGGTTTGCTTCTGAGTTTACCAGTTAGCAACAAGACAGAGCTCAAAGAAGAGTTGGTGATCTGGAGCATGAGTCTGAGATGTATAAATGCATCCCAGAGAAGGTAGAAGTACACAAGAGGGAAGGAGAAGGAGTAGAGAGGAACCTGTAATAGGATCTGGGCCCAGTGGAGTGCAGGAACAGCAGGGGAACAGCAGAACAGCCTTGGCAGAGAGGCGTCACAGGTTTTCACCTGATGATGCAGAAACCCAGGTCAAGACCCTTGCCAGGGAACAGTAGCCCAGGGGGACTTCTCACAGCAGTGGGCCTACAGCCAGCTGTGGTCTGTTCACAAGCCAATGAGGTTGACGCCCCTACTCAGTGCACCCACCACCATTGGCACTATTCCAGCAGTGGTGCTGAGAAGTCCAGTTGGAAAATACTATAATTTAGGATGTTTTTAAGAAAGTTGAAAAAATTTTAAAAATCACTTCATAATGACATGTTGAGTAGGGCAGAACAACAGGTTTTAAATCTTATGCACCTAGCAGCACAGGTCAGCGTGGAAAGCACAAACCAGCACCCCTGAGTAAGGACGCCTCCACCAGGTGATGGAGCTTCCTGTGCCTGTCAGCCAGTTGTACGCTCATCTAGGGATACACATCTAGCCCTACCCCTTTGATTTCTGTTGACCATCCAGTGACACCCCCAGCTCTGCTTCTGCTGTCCTTGCTGATCTCAGGAGCCTTGGGAGTGGCACCTGCATCCCTGTTCTCCCGTGGGGCTGTGGGCGTTCCCATCCTGACATGGCTCTGTTGTGGCAGGCAGTGGAGTCCATCCAGGCAGAGGATGAGAGTGCCAAGCTGTGCAAGCGTCGGATCGAGCACCTCAAGGAGCACAGCAGTGACCAGCCAGCGGCAGCCAGCCTGTGGAAGCGGAAGCGCATGGACCGCATGATGGTGGAGCACCTACTGCGCTGTGGCTACTATAACACAGCCGTGAAGCTGGCTCGCCAGAGTGGCATTGAGGTGGGCAGCACTCCACACCTGAGGTCCCCTATCTATGGCTGCATCCCACTGGCTGTGTACAGACATACTCCCATCTGCTCTCTGTCAGGGCCCTGGCTTCTCACAAACAGGACATTCTCTTAAGTCTGGTTCTGCTGGAGCCAGCCCTACCTACCTGTGGAGCACTTGTAGCCAGAAGTGCCTGCTTGTGTAGGAGGCCACTGGTGCTGGGTGAGACTGAGTTCCTCCTCAGCTACTTGATATCATGGCTGCTGTGCCAGATGTGCTCTGCATTGACTTGGCTGCATTGGCTCAGCTATTCACCATGGGATGTGGTGCCCCCAACAGATGATATGTCCCAGCTGGGACTCTTATGGGCAGCTCTCAGTCCTCCCGCCTGGTGGTGGTAAGCCATATGCACAGACTTCCCCTCTGTCCCTGGCCCTCTGAAACTTCCAAGTCCAGACCTGCTGCTCTCACTCTGGTATCCACTCCCTTCCCTCCTGTCAGGCCCTGCTACCTCCCTTGCCCACCTCAGCCTTAGGTGCTCACTGTAGTCATTGCCTTCCCAAACACCTGGCCATGCTTTCCCTGCAACCTGAGGTGATTACCCAAAGCCTACCTTGAAGGAGTACTGTGGGCATCAAGCTGCACAGGGGCACTGAAGAGAGGTGGTAGGTACCAGGTGGCTGGAGTTGCCATCTGCTAGGAGATAATATGGGAAGCCCCAGGCTCCTTCTACCGTTATGAGCCCAGGATCCTCCTATGGAAGCTCTCAAGGCCTTGCCTGGTGCTTGGTGCTCTAGGAAAGTGGTGCCATGACCCAGATGGGAGCCCCTGTGCCATAACTTGAGTGTCCTATGTAAGACACAAAATTTCTGGTATAAACAGGACAAAGGGACAAACCTTGAAAATATTTTGGCAAGGCTTTCCTTCTGTAGAAGGCTATATGGCCAAGCTAGGCATAGCCAGAACACCAAGCAGCCGGTCCACTTGACTGTCATTTCCTGATGCATTGTCATCACTGTGCTGTGCTCTCATGGGAGGAATGTGACCTGACCAAAGTGGTCAAAGTGTGTTTTTGAGTTTACGCTCACTGCTTATCAGACACAGGAAAATATTAGTGAGACTTGGACAGAGACCATGTTGCTTATGGTCTGGTCTCTCCACTATATAGAGAGCTTGTGTGAGCTTTGTGTGCCCTGCCCTCTGCTGCTGGCAGACTCAGCCATGATAGCATGAATGAGAGCTGTTTTGTCCTACAAGTGCAGTGCCTAAGGCAGAGCTCCCACAGCCCAAATGGGAACTGAAGATGGCACTTGGTGCTGAGCAATCTCACCAGCCAGAACCAATTTCTGCTCAGGTGCTGGAGAAGCAGCTTCTAAGGGTTTTGTTTTCCTCACTCAGATTGCTTCCCCATCTTCCTTGTGATGACAGGACACTGCTTCACCTGTTACAGTTCTTGTTGGTTGTATAGGACCATTGGTCCCCTGGGGTCTGGTCCTACAGTGGGCCTCCAAGCACATCAGATGTGGCTACTGTTGTGCCTGTCCCGCAGAGCCGGGCTCTCCTAGAGTGGGGAGCCTTCACTCATCCTTAGTACTCCTATAGAATACCATGTTTCAAAAACAGAATAGAAGTAGCCAGGTATGATGGCACACACCTATAACCCCAGCAGCACTCTGGAGACTGCAGCAGGAAAGATTGCAATGAGTTTGAGGCCTGTGAGTTCAAGGCCAGCCTTGAACTACATGGTGAGACCCTGTCTCAAAAAAAAAAACTCAGAAAATGAGCTTTGGTTGCTCTGGTCTGGGTCTTCTGGCAGAGGGCATAAATGGGGCCAGGCTTAGTGCAACATGGACTGGTGCCTGTGCACATTTAGGCAGAGCCCTTGGTGCTCTGCTACTGGGTGGACAGGGCATTCAGTGGCAGAATGTGGGGTTCCCATCTGCCTCCTAGTTGTCCCCCCATCTTTTTTTTTTTTTTTTTTTATCTTTTTTTTTTAAAAACAGGATTTCTATATGCAATTTAGGCTAGCCTTGAGCTCACTTTGTAGCCCAGGCTGGACTCAAACTTGCAGTGATCTTCTTGCCTCAGCTTCCTGAGTGCTGGGATTACAGGTATGTGTCACCATGCCTGACTGCCTCCTGGACAGTCCTGTTGGGAGCATCTTTTTTTTTTTTTTTTTTTTTTTTTTTTGGTGGTACCAGGAATTGAACTCAGGACCTTGCGTTTGCCAGACAAGCACTTACTCCACTGAGCTATCTCCCTGGCCCATATTGGGAGCATCTTGACATCTTAGCCCTCAGAGCTGGGTGTGTCCCAATAGGCTCTGCTTCCTGCTGCTATGCTGTAGGTTTTACAGTTAGAGGTACTACCTTCCTGTCAGCTGGGAGCTTCTGCTACAAAAAGCAAATGTCTTTTTGGCATTTCACCCTGTGCTAGAGACCCATGGGACTATATTTCATCCTGGGGCCAGGAGGCTTGTACCCAGGTATGACCTGGTTCCTGCAGCAGGAGGTAACCAACCTGTGTGAGGCACCTACTGTGAGCACAGCCTAGTGGACAGGTTTTGTGCAACTTGGGGTATGGAGGGAGGACAGGGCCAGTGCTCAGTGTGCTAAGCAGCTCCCCCTTCCCTAGGACCTGGTGAATATTGAGATGTTCCTGACAGCCAAAGAAGTGGAAGAGTCTCTAGAGAGGCGTGAGACGGCCACCTGCCTGGCCTGGTGCCATGACAACAAGTCCCGGCTCCGAAAGATGAAGGTGCTGGGGGCTCTCTGGGTGGGGGCTGGAGACTCACTTTGGTTTGTGGTGCCCAGTGTTTGTTTGAATGTGGAACTGTTGGTTGGGGTGTTAGGGCAGTGTTTTGTCAAGGGGAAGAGCTGCTCCTGCGCTAGTTTGTGGGAGGCTTGGGAGCATCAGGGCTGGTGTGGAGCCCACATGTGTGCGGCGTGGCAGTGGACCTGCACACCCTCACTCATGGCCACAGAGTGCCCAGAGGTTGTCGTCTGTGGACTGTGGTTCCATCAGTGCACACTCCTAGAGGCCATAGCAGCTGCCAGAGCTACAGACTGAATTATGCACTGCAGGATGGTGTCGTGCCTAGGCTTGCGAAGGGCTGACCTTCATCCACAGCCCCTGCAGAGCTCCATGGGTGAGCCTGTCAGGGGTGACACACAGTGTGGCACTTGGGGCCGTCCACAGCCAGACAAGTGGAAAAGTAGCAGCTCTGCCAGTGACTTCTCTGAAAAGTTTGAGGACTTTGGTATGTAAACACTAAAAAGAAAGCAAAATTAGTAATCCTCATGATGCACAGCTCCACACCTCCTCCCAGGGACTTAGTGCCCATGGGCAATTTCTGTGCAGCAAGAGAGTTCTGTGTTTCTGCAGGCCCTGGTGCTCAGTGTGTCTTGGGTCCCTCAGTGGGTGCATGTGGGGGCATGGGGAGCCCCAGGCGGGCCCAGAGAGCTGACTGCATGCATAGTGAGTGAGCAGGACTCCATCCCGTGTCAGCAAGGTCAGGCAGAAGGCAGCTGAGGCAGTGCATGTGTACTTGTGGCATGTATGCACACTGAGGAGGCCAGGAGCTAGGGAGGGCCACACTATTTACTCACAGGTCCCTCAAAGATGGGAACATCTCTGCAGGAAAAGAAATTTTACCATCAGAGTTCCACTTAGTTGGAAGTGAGCTTAAAGTAAAGGGACAAGTGATTATTCATTAAATTGACTCCTGAGGGACACTGAATCAGAGACATGCGTGGTGCATATCTCTAAGACACGTAAGGGAAGGCACAGAGGCCCAGGTGTTGAGGTCCTGTAAATTAGGGCTGAGCCAGTCCCCACTGCACAGACATGCAGTTGGCAGTATCTGCAGGTACTGTGCAGCCAGAACCGTGTAGACAAGTGCTACTCCTCTCAGAGCTCTGTGCAGTGGCACCTTCCTGCTTTAGGCAGAGTCTACTGCTGGGCCTCACTGCACCAGGAATCAGACCAGGCCAGGAGCATGGGCACCCCTTGTCCCCTGCTGGTCTGGCTTTGTGGTAGGAGCACTGCTGCTGTCCATTCACCCATGGGCTCCTCCCAGAGCCCTGCAGTGCACTGTCCTCTCCCTGGTCCCACAAATTCACTCTTGGTAATCAGATTCCTGGCTGGCTTAGAACAGGCCATTTGCCCTTCTGCCTGGTACAGAGGGGATAAGAAACACCTGTGTCCAGGTGATAGGTTTCCCTGTGTGGTTGTACTATGGGTGTGGAGTGACATGGAGACAGTAGGCAGGTGGTAACCTAGGTAGAGCTGGCTGTGTAGGGATTGGGAGTAGTGAGGGGTCCCTAGGCATTGGGGGCATAGATGAGGAGTCTTGGGGTGTTAGTATAGATGTTGATTGACCCACCCGCTGTGTATGGAGCATGGATTGTAGGTGGGGCCCTGTAGCTTGCTTGCCCCTTAATGGCTGCTTCTAGTGGAAGTGCTGGCTGTGGGACCTACTTTCCCCGGAGCTCTGGAGGTCATGCTACCCAACTCCAGCTACCCTTCCTTCCCAGATTGGATCCATGCAGCAGATTCCTCACAGACTGCCTTCCCTGTGCTCAGGAGCATCAGGAGCATCCCCCAGTCCCTGCAGCCCCTAGAGAGTCAACACCAGGCCCCCCCGGCTGTCCACCCCTCCCCACTTCTGTCATGGAGCCCCCTTCCATGGGCTGACCCAGGGCTCTCGACCTGTGCAGGTCCTGGGGCTCCTGCCTTCATGACAGCCATCTCTTCTACCTTACCTGGTTCTGGCTAATGCAACTTTCAGGTCAGGCAGGAGCTTCCCGCTCCAGGAAGGTGCTGGATACTGCTGCAGTGTTCCCCTGACATCTGCCTGGCTCTCTCACTTGGCCACCTTTAGTTTTTCCTATTAGCCACCTTGGTCTGGCTCACGCAGCACCTACCACAGGATCACTGTCTCCTCCTGCAGATGTTGAGATGAGGTCTTAACCCCCAGACCAGCTCCATGGGTGGGCAGTGCACTGAGCCTGTGGCCTGGCCAGCCTTTGGGGTAGAGGTTAGAGTTTCACATGACCAGGGTGACCTGGACACTATGCACTCCTGGTGAGAGCTGCAGTTCTTCCCTGGGTCTCTGGCTGCTGCCCATACTTGGTGACTCCTGGCCTTAGTGCCCTAGAGCCCTAGGGTGATTTACAGCTCACATCACCATGGTATGTCCTTGTGTCTACACCATATCTAGTCCAGGAGCATTGGGAACATATGAGTATTAAGTCTGGGATCCTGTGCTGCCATCCTAGTGTCCTGTTATCTGTCCCTAGAGCTGCCTGGAGTTCAGCCTCAGGATCCAGGAGTTCATCGAACTCGTGCGGCAGAACAAGCGCCTGGATGCTGTAAGGTAGGCAGTCACTCCACACTGGGATTCATGAAGGAAGACAGGGTGCCCAGGTGGCTCCCCTCCCTCCTCACAATGCCCTGCTGGTATGGCAGCTGCACCTCACTGTGCCTGAGCTGGGGTGGGGCTTCCCTGTGGCCTTTACGTGATCCATCTTTGCAAGGTAACCATCCAGTGAGCAGTGGCCCAGGTTCCAGGTCTGTTTTCCCACATGGGTGGTGTCCTTGCTCTGGCATAGGAGCATTCAGCAGCTGTGGCCCTTAGCCTGGGGCATCTTATCTGACCTGTTGAGCCTCATCTGGGTGCTTGGTGTTCAGAGAGAGCAGGAGGGTGTGCCCCAGCATCCTCTTTGCATGAGTCAGATACCCTCGGTCATAGCCTCAGGGAGCTTGCCCAGCTCCTGGCCTGGGCAGTGCATCACCCTTGTGGGATCTTCTCACTCCAGCTTTGCTGAGGCTCCTGCAGCTAAACCCAAGGCTCAGAGCAGGAGGACCACACAGAGAGTGGAGATATGGGCCAGATGGGCAGGTTGCCCAGGACAAGGGCACCAAGTACTGCCCTGGTAGAAGTGTTGTGCTGTGGTGCCCACCTGAGACCTGTGTCCAGCACGAGTGTCTGCTGGGGAGGGGATAGTCTTCCCACAAGGTGCCCAAGGTGTAGGCAGTACTGAGTATAAGCCATGTGGTGGCATCTCGCTGTGCAGGGCTGGCTGATAGTCTGAGCCAAGAGCTCAGCTGTGTGGCCATGAGCATAGGGCCTGGCGAGGCAGTGAGGCACATGTGTTCCTGGGTAGTGGACAAGGGCCACTCAATGTCACCCTTCCTATTTGGTACTGCTGCTCCTTGTGCCTGTATTCACAGGGTACCACCCACTGAGCTGTGACCTTGCTCTGTCCTTCTGAGGTCTTTGGGTACCAGGTCAGCCAGAGAGTTGGAGAACCTTAGCCCCTGCCGGGATGGGCTGGCCTTCCAGCAGCCTGGGTGAACCAGCATGTGCAGACCTGCTGCAGGGGTGGGGAGGGACAGGAGGGCATCTGCCTGTCTGAGCTCCTGCTCCCTGTGATCAGATGGTGGTTGCCTGGAGCTTTCTTGCAGATGCCTGGGGCATTGTGGTAGGAGTAGGCTGATGGGGATAAAAACTTTCCTTGCACTCTAAAACAACACAGTGGAGTAGGCAGATATACAGATTACTTTTATTTTCTGAATTTCCTTGCCATAAATGGGTGTAAGAAAAATAACAAAGGCATTTCTACATTGAGTCACAGAGATAACCTGGACAGAATGATTTCAGGGTCCTGAGGTGGAGGCTGGGAAATGCTTGGGGCAGTGCAGACAGGAGGACTGGGCAAGATTTCATTCCTGGCTGCCCTTCCAAGAGCAGGGAATGGGCAGCAGGAGTTGGGCCTGGGCAGAGTAGGGGGCAGGCTTCTTTTCTGAAACAGAGGGGAAGGTGTCTACCAAGCCCTACAAAGGCTGCCTTGCCTGGCTTAGTAAAGGGTATGATTGATGCAGAAGCATGAGTTGCTGGGATTGATTTGACTTTCTGAATTCTTATTTTGGAACAATTTACTTGATGATAAAGTCTCACTGTGTTGCTTAGGCTGTCCTTAGGCTCTGCACTCAAGTGAGCTTCCTGCCTCAGTGACCCAAGTACTGGGGCTATAGGCACTCATCATTTAATTTAGAATAAATGAGTAGACCAGGTGCCTGACCTGGGTTCCCAGGTGTATGTGTATTTGCACCAGGTGCATGCAAGGTGGAGCTGTGGTGCTAGCTGATGCCCACCCTCCAGTCTGGCCTGATGAACATTGTGGAGCCCCTGAGTGTTATATGTGTGTTGTGCTCTAAAGAAACCTTAGTTGGCCAAGGTGGCACACACCCATAACCTCAGCCTTGGCTAGGCTAGGGGACCTAATGAAGGCATCTCAAAATGGAAGTCTAAAAAGGTTAGGCATGTAGCTCTGTATTATAGTGAGATCTTGGGTTCAGTCTTGAGCACTGCAGAAGACAAAAGGTTTGTGTCATTCTTTTTCTTTCTGTGTCCCATAGGTGACCAGCTGTGGGGTTCTCATGGTGTACCCTGAACCTCCCTGCTCCCTCAAGCCCTGTGGCCTCTGTGTGGCCTTCTTGGTGGCCTCCTTCCCCTACCCCTACCTTAGCCCCCCTGTCTAGGCCTGTGTCCCCTCAGGTAGCAGGGGTTTATTTCTCTGGTGCATGTGTTGTTCGTGACACTGTGGGGGTGCAGAGCTATAGGTCACTACATCACTGCCCCTTGGGTTAGAGACAAGCCTCTGAGAGGCTGAGTGCACAGGTGGTGGAGTACCAGGTGTATGTGTAGCAGTTCCTGGACAGCCGGTGGATGGCTGAGACCAATGTCAGGCAGCTGCAGCAAGGGGGCTAGCTGAGCCCCCCTGTGTGCCTTGCAGGAAAACTGACATGTGTATATCTACACATAGGGAAGTTGGAGGGGCTGCTGCTGGGTGCCATGCCAGTTAGAGTTGCTGGAGGGGGATCGGCAGGGCCCACAGCCCAGTCACCTGAGCTTCCTGGGCTGAGCGCTTCCTGTGCCTGATGGTCTCAGATGAGACCCAGTGGCACAGATCCTTAGTTAGCAGTGACATGTGAACTAAAGCTTGCTGGCATTTGTTTTTCAGACACGCAAGGAAGCACTTCAGCCAGGCAGAGGGAAGCCAGCTGGATGAGGTCCGCCAGGTCATGGGCATGCTGGCTTTCCCACCAGACACGCACATTTCCCCGTACAAGGTAGCACCTGTGCCTGGTGGGGAGGGGGTCACTGGGCGTCGCTGTCTAGTCTGCTGTTGCTTTCTCCAGAGCTGTGTGAGGGTAGGCCTGCTACATGCCCTGCTGCATCCCATGTGCTGCTGAGGAACCTGGGTCTGGGCTCAGGAGCTCTGCAGCATTGGTATCTCCATTTCTCTCCTTGTCTGGTGCTTGCTGTGGGTGTCAGGGCTCTGGTCTCCAGTCCTCTGAGTGGGATTCTCCTTCCCTTAGTCAGCTCTGATCATGTGGCTAACTGGAAGGGTCTGCTGCCCTTCCCCTTAGGCACGCACCAATGGAATGCCATGGGGCCTGTGCCATTGCTGAGCTGGCCCTGAGCATGTACATGACTGAGTCTCGGGAGCCTGGTGCTCCCCAAGTGTGTGTTTAGTATCTAAGAAGGGGCATGGACAGTCCCCTGCCCATAGGGTATGTGAGGTTGGTTCTCAGAGTCTCTTAGCTCAGTAAAGGCCTCATCTTTGCCTGTGGTGCCCTCTGGAAGGTTGCTGGACTTGTCTGCTCTGCTGGAATCCACACAACACCACTCAGGAAAGGCAGCATGGCCACAGGTGCCAGGTCTGATGCCAACGTCTTCAATCAACAACTTGGATTTCTCTTACTGGTTTAGAGAAACTCCATTAAAAATGTAGGGAGGCCCTGGGTTACGTGAGTGTCCTCTCCTTTCTGAGGTGCAGCAGGGAAGGCTAAGGTGTCCCTGGTCCCACCACCTGAGTCCCATAGCGAGTATGAGCCCTGTGTTCTGTGTGCACTGATACCTCCTTCATGTCCCAGGAGGTGGGTGACAGGCTGCCCCATCCATGAACTTTGAAGAATTCATTGACATGGAAGAGAAGGACCAAGATCACAGGGGGCAAAGTTGGCTTGTGGAAGCAGGCAGGTTAGGGAATGGTGAGCTTAAAGAAGAGTTGAAAACATAGGTGTCACAGATTGAAAGGGCCTTGGCATTCACCAGCCTCAGGTGCAGAGCTGCCCACCTTTTAGTCTCTGGGTCACCAAAGATGTGAAGCAACGTGGGGGCATTGTCTCACTTCTACATGAGGGTCTGCTGGGCTGTTGTTCTAATCCCAGATAACTGCTTTCATAAAACATTGAAAACAGTTTTTAAAGAGAGATTGAAATTATGTCATTACTCTTAGAGCCTGAGTTCCCACACTACAATTAAACCTGAATAGTAAGGTTTTAGTTTAGAAAAAAAAACAACTTATATATTAAAAGAAAAATAGCTTTCAGTGATACAAACAGCCTGCTGTGACATGTGTGCCATAGTTTGCTACCACTGCTCGGATGCGTGGCCAGTGATGCCCCCATCCCTTGGTCTCTGGTTTTTTGTTTTTCTTTTTTTTTTTGGTGGAACCAGGAATTGAACTCAGGCGCTTACACTTGCTAGGTAAATCCTCTTACCTCTTATTCTACTGTACTATCTCCTCAGCCCTCTTCTTGATCTTTACCTGAGGTAGTTGTAGTTGTTCATTGCCCATGTAGTGTTATTTTCTGGCATATGATTTCTCCCATGAAGCTTTAGTACTCTGGCTCACACTGCCTTGCTGTGTATCTTTCCCAGAGGTCCTTGTCCTACAGGCATCATAGTTCAGTCTGGGGTGTGTGTGTGTTTGGCTCATCACAAGTCTGTTGCCAGCTATCCCTTCAGGACTCCCCAGAGGGTCCTAGCACCTCTGCCTGTCTCTTCCAGGACCTTCTGGACCCGGCCCGGTGGCGGATGCTGATCCAGCAGTTCCGATATGATAACTACCGCCTGCACCAGCTGGGGAACAGCTCTGTGTTCACACTCACTCTGCAGGCTGGCCTCTCAGCGATCAAGACACCGTATCCTCCCTGCCCCATAGTCAGGTTCCTGTGTGTGTTCACACCTTAGCACAGTGGCCCCCCATGTACCATCCTATCCTGCCCCAAGGGCAGGTGCCATGGATCACATGCAGAGCACACTTTCTCTGTTGAGCTTATGCAGTGCCAAAATGGCTAGGGGTGCTAAAAGGGTGTCAGCTCAGTTTGTGGGCTCCACAAAGCTTCACCTCCCACCTATCCCAAGGGCTGCTGTGTTCCCAGGAATCCTTGAGGCCAGGAGCTGACCCTGAGTGACTTTGGGGCCCAGTTGGCTGACCCTGTATGAGTCAGGGTCAGCTGATGACAAAGATGAGTGAGCAACAACAAATATTCCCAGGAAGAGAGGAAGTGAGATTTGATAAGTTTGTAATTGAAAACATTTTGATTGGTAGGATTTTGTAATGTACATCAGCTCTTTGATGCTTCCACAAGTACTGCACCTCTCAGAGGAGCCTTCTCTACAGACTGACCCAAACAGTGAGGGAACTCTAGAACATCTCAGATCACACAGGTCACGGTATCACACTCCAGGCCTGATACTGACCTTTGCAGGATTTTGAGGGACCTGAGGCCAAGCTGAGATCCTGTTAGGGGCCAACAAGTCAAGGTGCTATGGCTGCCTGTTAGGTCAGGCTGCAGTCCTTTCTGTCAAGTGCTAAATCCTCTTACCAGCCTTGTTTGCTTTCTGCATGGTGCTCGTGCAGCCAGGTGGGCTCCCTGAGCCTGGAGGTGAGTGGCCACAATACACCTGTTTCCTGCTGCCTCAATGGCTCCTGGCCTTTCCTTAACCCTGTGCACAGACAGTGCTACAAGGAAGACGGCAGTTCCAAGAGCCCTGACTGTCCTGTGTGCAGCCGCTCCCTAAACAAGCTGGCTCAGCCCCTGCCCATGGCTCACTGCGCCAACTCCCGTCTGGTCTGCAAGATCTCGGGTGATGTGATGAATGAGAACAACCCGCCCATGATGCTGCCCAACGGCTATGTCTACGGCTACAACGTGAGGGGGGCCAGGGTGGCTGTGTACAGTACTCGGGCCTGGGTGAGGGGCAGGGACCCCAGCTGAGCATCCTCAGATGATAGGTTTCTATGATAGGCATGCTTTGAGGAAGTGATGTTGCAGGATGAGGGGCCAATTCTGCAAGGGTTTGTCCTGTGGATGTCACTGGAAAACCTAGTGGATATTAAACTGCCCTAATGTATTCCTCATCTTATTTTTCAGTCTTTGCTTTCTATCCGTCAAGATGATAAAGTTGTTTGCCCAAGAACCAAAGAAGTCTTCCACTTCTCACAGGCCGAGAAGGTGTACATCATGTAAGACCTATGCCGACAGAGTGTACGCCTTGGACCGCACCCTCCTCCTGTCCCTGACCCCAGCCTGCCTCGGCGTTTCTGTTTCTTGCGACCAAAGATGAGTGAGCAACAACAAATACTCTTAGGGAGAGAGGAAGTGAGATTTGATAAGTTTGTAATTGAAAACTACATTTTGATCGGTAGGATTTTGTAACATACGTCAGCTCTTTGATGCTTCCGCGAGTACTGCACCTCTCAGAGGAGCCTTCTCTACAGACTGACCCAAACAGTGAGGGAACTCTAGAACATCTCAGAAACAGGAATGACCTCCCCGTGTTTCTGTCTCTTCCACTTGCGATGGGGAGACTCAGGAGCTTGAGGAATGGGCTGGTCCTTTCCCGAGTGCTGGCCATGGCCGGGTTGAGGATTCAGGTGCAGCACATGGGGCCTTTCCTGACTTCACCCCAGAGCTACGAGCCGCTGGGGTCACCGGGGTGTGGTGTTCTGGCCAGGCCCTGTGTGCACAGGTTCGGGGTCTTGTCCTCTGTGCACCGCCTTACTTCCTGCTTTGAGAATGTATCACGTGGAAATCCACTGGACCGCATTTCTGCAGAGGCCTTGCTGATGGCTCGGTAACCCTAAGAGTCTCAATGCTATTCCGAAGTACTGCGGGGTTTCAGACACATGAACCTGTAGTTCACACACATTGTAGAGGTTTGTATCTAGCGCTTATTTTTGCATGTTGATGTTGATTAGCTAATAAACTGTAAATGTAAAACGTGTTAATAAAACGGCTTTCTATTTCTCATTTCTGTCTGGAGCATTTTCTCATGGTAGGATCTTGTCTGTTTCCCCTGGCAGTGCAGGCTGGGCAGCCACACAGGGTCTGGCTTCACCATAGTGGAAGGCTGAGCTGGCCACCCTTGGGGGTTGGTTTGGGAGCAGCTTGCTATTCTGGCCTTGAGGGGCTGCCTGAGGACAGTAGCATCTTGTGGCTCCTACTGGGCCAGCTGATGCCCTGCTTGGGGACAGAGATCCAGGCTGGTGGGTTCTGAGAGCAATTCCTGTTAGCTCTGGCCCAGGCTCCTAGGACCTCTGTGCCCACTATCTTGTGGATAAGGGCTGAGTCTCTGGATACCAGCAAGTGGCTTCAGAGTCTTGAGCCACAGCTGCTTGCCACCCTTCCCCACTCAATCTGCTCCTGTTCTGTGGCTACCTCCCTCAGCTCCAGTGCCCTGAAGCAGCTGCTGTGGCCACCCAGCTCCTACTACAGCAAGTCATGCGCAATCCTGTGCAGGTACCAGCCTGTTCAGGCCTTGGTAGAGGCAGAGCCTGGGGAACCTCTGCTTTAGGGAGCTCAAGGCCCCATGCAGCACACTGGCTACACTGCCCTAGCTGACATCTCTGCCCTCAGTGGGGCCTGGGACACCATCAAGGGGTGGGCAGTGGCCTGGCAGTGCCCTTCTGCGCCAGGGCCCAGGGAGCTTCCCAGCCACCATGCTCCCCACTCTGCTAGGATGGTACTGCTGCCCCACCGGGCTGTTCTGCCCTCTCTGAGGCCCTGGTCCTTTGCTAGCCAGCTCTTGTGGGCCCCTTGGCTCTTATTGCCAGCCATGGCGCATGGGTGGGTGGCTATCCCTCGGGGATGTACTGTGGACTCTTAACACAGACCTCGCTTACTGGATGCATACTTGGCAGCACTGTGCAGAGAGATGCAGGACATAGCCCTGGCTGGCAGAGGCTGCCAGTTTGCAGAGCACCCACCAGCTGCCCAGACCAGGACCAGCATTGCAATGTTCTGCTCCATGTCTGTCAGGCCTTGTTGGTTAAATTTTAAAATTGAGAGGGTCAGCCAAGGGGCCTGGGAGATGGCTCAGTGGAATTAGCACTTCCCCGGCAAGCGCAAAGGCCTCAGTTCAATCCCTGGTTCCGCAAAAAAAAAAAGGAAAAAAGAGGGCCAGCCAAATAGTTCAGCAGATTAAAGCGCCTGCAAACCAGTGCAGGGGGGAGGAGAGGTCCTATCCCTGGGCCTGTCATGCAGGCCCCGCCCCCAGGATGTGCTGAGCCTGGGGTTGAGATTGGGTGTGTGGTGGTGTGTGCCTGTAATCCCAGCTCTTGGGAGGCTGTAAAACTGGCAGATCACTAGGAGTCTGATCTAGTAGTTAGACCCTGCACACTCTGTAGACCCTTCCCTGAAATACAAAAAAATAAATACAATTGAGTTTAAGGTTATATACATTAAAGAGACACACAACTTAAACTATAGTTTTCATATCTGGCTTAATTAAGTCTACTAGTTTTTGGGGTTTTTTGGTTTTTTTTGAGACAGGGTCTCAATAGTTTAGGCTGAGCTTGAGCTTGTGGCAATCCTCCTGCCTCAGCCTCCCAAGTACTGAGGTAACAGGAATGTGCCACAATAGCCATGTATAATATACTTTTTTTTTTTTTTTTTTTTTTTTTTTTTTTTTTTTTTTGTCTTTTTGAGACAGGGTCTCACTATGCAGTCCAGGCTGGCCTTAAGCTCACTTTGTAGCTCAGGCTGGTCTTGAACTCACAACAATCCTCCTGCCTCAGCCTCCCGAGTGCTGGGATTACAGGCCTGCACCACCATGCCCAGCTTAATATACTTCTTTTTTTAAAAATCTTTTATTTATTTTATTTTTATTTTTATTTTGTCTTTTTTGAGACAGGGTCTCACTGTGCAGTTCAGGCTGGCTTTAAGCTCACTTTGTAGCTCAGACTGGTCTCAAACTCACAACAATCCTCCTGCCTCAACCTCCCTAGTGCTGGGATTACAGGCATGCACCACCACGCCTGGCTAAAATCTTTTATTTATTTGGTACAGGGTCTCACTACACAGTTTGGACTCATAGTGATCTTCCTGTGTCAGCCTGCCCAGCGCTGGGATTACATGTGTGCACCAGCACGCCCAGTTTTGGGCTGGCACAGTGTAACCAAGGTTCCTGGGTTGACATAGCATGCTGTATTGGGGATCAAACCCGGGTCCTTGCGCTTGCTAGGCAGGGGCTTAGATGGCTGAGCTATCCCCCCCAGCACAAGATATACTCTTCTTAAGAATCACATTTCCCTAGTCCCTTTTTTTTTTTTTTTTTTTAAATTTAGAATTGGATTCATAGTGATCCACCTGTTTACAGCCTCCCAAGTGCTCGGATTACAGGCACATGCCATCGCGCCCAATCTCAGTCCCCCTCTCAGCACACCCTGGGGGGCGGGGCCAGCATGGCAGGCCTAGGGATTGAACTCCTGGCCCCTGTGTTTAATCTGCTGAACTATTTGACAGGCCCTTATTTTCTTGCTTTTTGACAAGGGTTTTGCTAAGTTACCCAGGCTGACCTCAGACTTGCAGGCTCCCAGTCTGGCCTCGTGTGACAAACAGAAGACCTTACATGATGCAATTTCCTTTGTGTATTGCACAGCAGCAGCAGCAGCACTAATCCATGTTTACATAGACTGATTCACACTCTTTTTTTTTTTTAAGCTTTTGTTTTTGTGCAGGGTCTCACTATGCAACTCAAACTCAAATTCACCTCTTAGTTTCGGCCTCCCTAGTGCTGGGATTACAGGCGTGGGTGAGGAATCCACCTAGGGGCAGAGGTGTGCAGCATGAAGTGCCAGGGATTGAACCCTGGCCCCTGTGCTTACCTAAGCAAGCACTTAGTCTGCTGAGCAATACCGCCAGCCCTATACTCTTCTTGATGGGCATCTGCTTTAGTTATTCCCAGTTTGGGGCTAGTGAACTAAAGGCACTATGATTTGTTGACAAATCTTTTTTTGTGGGTGTTATTTTCATGTCTCTATAAGGAATCTTCAGGAAGTAGAACTGCTGAGACATAATGAATGCTGTCTGCCCATATTAAAACCTCCAGGGGTGCTGGGTGTGAGAGCACATGCCTACAATCCCAGCACTCAGGAGGCTGAGGTTGGAGGATTGCTGTGAATTTGAGGCCTCTTGGGTTACATAGTGTGTTCAAGGCCAGCCTGAATGGCATGGTGGGACCCTGTCTCAAAAAACAAAACCTCCCAGGGTAGCCTGTCTTGATCACAGTGTCTGCATGTGCCAGGCACTCCGCATTTGCCAGCAACTGATGGGGTCACTCTGCCCCATGTGCTTGCTTCTGTTTCCCCAGTGGCTGGGTCTGCTTCTTCTGAGTATTAGCAAGGGCTTCTTTGCTCAAGCTGCCTATTGGCCAGGAGTCTAGCTAAACCTTCTGCAATCTTGGGTGCATTACTTATATTGGTTTGACAAGTTCTTACCATATTCCTCAAGTACTTGGTCAGATGTAGAACTGACACTATTGACAGTGTCAATGATCAAACTTATTTTAATGGTCCAAGATGTGCATTTCCACATAATTTTTTTTTTTTTTTTGGTGGAAGCAGGGATTGCACTCAGGCCCTTGCGCTTGCCAGCGAAGTGTTTATTCCACTGAGCCATCTCCCAGGCCCCCACATAAATTTTCTTTTTTTTTTTTCCCCCACATAAATTTTAAAATCAGCTTGCCTTGAAATTTTTCAAGGCAAGCTGGGACTTTAAATGGAACTGCAATGAATTTGTGGGTTTGCGTGGCAACTGCACTGTTTGCTCAGGCTGTGTAAGAACAGCACAGCTTGAATGGTTTAAAGAACAGAGCCTAAGCCGGGCGTGGTGGCGCATGCCTGTAATCCTAGCACTCGGGAGGCTGAGTCAGGAGGATTGTTGTGAGTTTGAGACCAGCCTGAGCTACAAAGTGAGCTTAAGGCCAGCCTGGACTGCATAGTGAGACCCTGTCTCAAAAAGACAAAAAAAAAAAAAAAAAGAACAGAGCCTAATCAGACCTGGTGGTGAGGCAGGAGCATAAAGGCCAGCCTGGGCTTCATAGTGAGACCTTGTCCCAACAAAAATGACAAGTTTATGTTCCCATGCTCTACAGGAGGTGCAGACAGGCCTGGTTCTGGTGCAGCCTCTTTCCAGCTTTTAGTGGCCACAGTTCACCATGCCCCCATGTCCTCACACAGTCCTTTCCCACGTATTTTCCTCTCCTAAGCCCCCCCCCCTCCAGCACATTAGGACCCTGAGCTCATCACCTTCTTACCTTCCCTGCCTCTTCAGAGGCCTCTGCAAATGCAGTCACACTGGAGCCTTCAGCATATGAATCTGGGGGAATGTAGTTCAATTCACAACAGAAACTTAAAATCTTACCAGGGGGCCAGGGAGATGGCTCAGTGGAATAAGCACTTCCCTGGCAAGTACAAGGGTCTGAGTTCAATCCCTGGTTCCGGAAAAAAAAAAATCTTACCATATTGAGTCCCTCAACCCATGAATATGTCTCTATGAGGCAACCTTTCATCTGTTTTATAGGTTTTAGTATACATACTTTGTTAATTTAACTCTATGTCATGAGGCTTAATATTACAGATATTTTAAAGGTACCCCCCAATTATCCATTCGTTGACTGAAGACACCTGATGGGTGTTTGTACACTGAACTACTTATCCTGTGTGTCTCAGTTGCTCTTCTCATTGCTGGGACAAATACCTGACACTCAAAGGAAGGAAAGGTTTATTTTGCTCACAATTACTGGAGGTTTCATAGTCTAATATAATAGCCTGAATTACATAGCAAAGACCTTGGAGTCTTATTTGCTCAGGAGAGAGGGTCAATGCCTCTCTCTTCTCCAAACATCTCCTCTCTGCCTAAGGCAGCCTCAATTGCAGACACTGTCGCCCTGTGCTACAGGGTCTGGAGGAGAGGCTGGGGGCCACAGGGTCCTTCACACCACAGAGAGACCACAGGCCTGGGAGGAGGCACAGAGCTCATGCTGCCAGTTTAACAGTGCGCCTCTCTGGCCCCGCCCCTCACACCACTTGCTGCTCCTCCAGCCACATCTGCCCCATAACTTACACCAGGCTTTGGGGGAACAGTGAGACACAAACCATAACACTGTGCCAGCCTTCTTCTGTGGCCATGGTAAGGTTTTTGCAGTTCTCCATGGCCTGGCTTCCCATCTCCCTCCGAGTGCTGCACCTTCACTCTTCCTCTGCCATAGTGGCTGGGGCTCCAGCACAGTATTGAGCACAAGGTAGGAGAGAGGCTCCAGTCCAGCAGGAGACACTGAAGTCTTCCACAGTTAAGTGTGACCATTGCTGTGGGTTTTCTGTAAATGTCCTTTACCAAGCTGAGGGAGTTCCATTTTCATTTCCTAAGAGTTATGACCATGAGTAGATGTTGAATTTTGTCAAAATGCTTCTTTATGCGATACAATTATCATGATCCTTCTCCTTTATTCTGTTCATATGGGCAATTACACTGACTGCAAGTGGTTAAACAGCATTGCCAAGGTAAAGCCCACATACTCATATTTAGAACACTAGGTATTGCTGGATTTGGCCTGCTAGGATTTTTCTAGGGATGTTTTGCAACTGCGTTCAACTTGGGAGATATTTATTTTGGCTCAGAGGTTCAGAGGATTCAACGCATGGTCAGCTGACTCCAAGGCAGAAGCAGCACACAGACTGGCATGGTGGAGGAGAGAAGCTCAACACAGGTGGCCAGGAAGAGGGAGAGTGGGGAGCAGCTGAAGAAGAGAATGCACCCTTTCAGATCACATCCCAGTGACCCAACTCCTCCAACTAGGTCTCACCTCAGAAAGTGAAGTTCTGGCAGAACATTTTAGACTTAAATCATAACAACCACGACACAAAAGTACAATGACCTGCATATACTAACATTTCTATCATCCTGTCCTTTGGATTCTTATTTATTTATTTATTTTACACAGGGTCTCGCTATGCAACTCAAGACTCATAGTGATCCTCCTGTCTCAGCCTCTCCAGAACTGGGATTACAGATCTGCACCACCATGTCCAGTTTCAGTGGCAAACATGGCATGTGGTACCAGGGATTGAACCTGGGTCTTTGCACTTGCAAGGCAGGTGCTTAGACCACCCAGTTATCTCTACAGCTCACCCTGTCTCCTTTGGGATTCTGTGGTCATAATTTTTTCTACATGTTATGGATCCTACGATCCATTTTTACGGACAGAAATCTAGAAAAGGAAGTTGAAATGAGATATATTTTTCCAGTTAAATCATTTCCAGGGCTCTGCTTTATGGAATAAAATAAAGGTCCTTGCTATGAGCGAGCATTCCCTGGGGGTGGAAAAGAGAACAGAGCCCGGGACAACGGGCTCAGGGTGCCATGGGAAGCAGTAAGCAGGGTAGGGTGTTGCTGAAATCAGGACCAGGAACCAAAGAGTGTGAGTCCTCCTATGGGCGCAGGTGCAGATTTCCAAGCAGAGCAGGTCCCAAGGCCCCACCCAGGGAGAGCTACTGGCAAGCCCTGGCAGCACTGCTGATCGGCTCCAGTGTTTGAGGGCTAGGAGCCATGGGATCTGCTCCCAGCCTTTGAAGATCACTGACTGCTGTATGGAGTGCACTAGAGAGGGCACAGGACAGGAGCTGGGCTTGGACTTGAGGTGTTGGGACATACTCTAAAGTGGGGCTGTCAGGTTTACAAACGGACTGGTTGGGGTAACTGTTTATTGCCCCAGGAGGGCAGAGGATATAATTTCTGGACGCCGTTGGCTGCCAGAAAAGGGCAGAAGGACTGACATCTGCAGGTGAATCTCACGAGAGACGACCTCGTGATCATAGGGATCTGACACCCAATCTCTGCAGGCCCGCAGGGGGGGGGGGGGGGGAAATGTCGCTGCAGGGGGCCAGTGACCTGTCGGTGCAGGAGGGGATGCACCGGCATGGACTGATGCCCAGGATAACATGACCCGGGGGAGCAGGTGCCCTGGGGGTCCCCTCTCCTTGCATACCACACTCTGAAGACAGCCTCCCAGGTCGGCACCCTTCCAGACCTACCAGCCATAAGCATCCCGACAGCTCCCACCTGAGCCACCCTGGGGACGGTGCTGGGGGCTGCGAGCTTTCAGACAGCCGTGGAAATGAGGCCCAGGTCATACCAACCACTGGAACTTCGGTGTTCCTGGTGGCCCAGCAGCCCGAGGCTCAGCGTCCTTTCCCTGTGCCTGCACCAGCACCAGCGGCCCCTTTAAAGACTTGCAGCGCCCTCCCGCCTCCTTTTTCTCGCGCGCCAGATCCCTCTGGCCGCCCCGCCCCCTTCCCCTGAAGCGTATACGTCACCCCGCAGAACTCCACCTTGCCGTCTGGCTTGCGCCTCCAAACCATTGGCTATCCAACTTGGAGCACGTGATGGGAGGTTGGCAAGGGCAGCACTGGAAGGGGCGGGGCGGGGCGGGGCGCCCAGGAGGTGTGAGGGCGCCCTGGTGCAGACTACTACTCCCTGCGCCGCAGAGCAAGAGCAAACCAATGGGCGCTGAGCTCTAGGTCTGTGACCAGCCGGTGCCGCCCCTACCGGAAGGGGCGGGGCTAGCGAGCGGCCTTGGGTGCGGTAGGTTCCGCGGAGACGGTGTAGCTGGACCTGGCCCTGTGTTCCACAGGCGATGGCGGGGATGGAGCATCAGATGTGTCCTCGGCAGAGCTTCTGCTTTTGGGTTCGGGCTGGACAGTGATCATAGGGCCCGTCACCGTCGCTTGCTCAGGCTTCAGCTCCCTGGCAGCGTCTACCGCTGTCCCGGCGCTAACACGTCTCATCTTTGGAACTTCCTAGTTACACGGAAAGGTTTTGCTGGACTGGCCCAGTGGTCCCTTGAGTGCTCATGTTTCCCAGAGTCACTCCACTGGGCAGGGGCCTAGGGATCTCAGTGTCAAGGGGCCTCCCGCAGTGTCTGCTATGGAGGGGAGCTCAGAAAACAGTCAGTGATGAGAACAAGAAGCTAAAGAACAGGCTGGTAATTACGCATCTCTGTGCTCCCTATTCCTAGGTATGGATCAAAAACTTCCAAAGTTGGTAGAAGAGCTCACAACTTCAGGAGAACCGCAGCTGAATCCTGAGAAAATCAAAGAACTAAAGAAGATCTGCAAGTATGTCAATAGGGGCAGCGTTTTGTGGTAGCTGGCAAGGTGAAGCCCTGACGTCTAGAGATGGCGGGTTTCCCTACAGTCCAGCACCCCTCTGCTATTTTTGTGTCCCTGCCTGCCTCCACCTGGACAGAACCACACAGGAGAGGCCCAGACAGTTTCCCCAGCCCTGTTGGGTTGGGAGAAAACAGGCTCTCCTCTGGTTACTTCTTGTCTACCCCAGCTGTATAGAGGAATAGGTAGATGCGTATTGTTGGAACCTGGAAAGAAGTTCATGGTGCAGTGATTGCTTTATCCACCCCTTCCCCCGTGGTCCTGGGAAGTGAACCCAGAGCCACAAGTATGCTAGTCAAGCACTGTACCACTGAATCATATTTTTAGCGCATAAACTTGTGTACACTGCCCCCCCTCTGTGTGCTTAGGATACCCCCCCCCAGGAAATACCTATGGGGATCCTGCTGTGCCTTTCTCCCAGGTGCTCAAACATGAACCGAGGATTACTGATTATAGTGTATTTATAAAGCGAAGTAAATTGAGTGATCATTTATTAATTGAAAAAATGTTGGTATTTCAGTAAAAAACTGCAAGTCAGACCAAATTTTGCTGGACATCTAAGAAAACCTCTGAGTCTGGGAAGAGGGACCCTAAGACAGCTCTGTGGGCTTTTCCCTTCCCTTTAAAGCAAGGAGGCCAGGGCAGGGTTTCCACCTGAGGCCTGTTCTGTGAAGGGCAGTTGGTGATATAGGACTGCACCATTGTGAGGGCTCTTCTGCAGCCACTCAGCCACTCAGCTATGGGTGAGGTACACAGAGGTGGATTGTATTCTAGTGAGGTTTTTTTTTTTTTTTAATGTGTTTAGTACAGGGTCTACAGAGTCTCACTGCACAGATTGGACTCAGTCTTCCAAGCACTGGAATTACAGGCATGTGCCACCGTGCCCAGTCTCAATCACTGTCTCAGCCGACCTGTGGGGCGCGGCCAGCACAGCAAGCTGGGGAATCCAACCCCAGTCCCTGTGCCTGCCTAAGCAGGCGCTTTAGTCCAGTAGGCTATCTGGCCTGCCCTCTAGTGAGAATACTGACAGCCACTGATGTTTGAATCACAAGTTTTATATGTTAAATTCTCATGTGTATCAGATTAAGTGGGGGTTACTAAGGATCAAACAGAACCTTGCACGTGCTAGGGAGTGCTCTGCCACTCACCTACTCGCTTAGCTGTTCAGCCCTTAAGAATGTGGAGAGTGTTCCTGACTGGGCCGTATGGAAGTACGCTATGTGGTGGCTGTATTTGGTGCTTAGTGGTATACTAACCCAGCTCCCAAAGGGGAAGATGAAGCTTGGGCCTCAGCTGCAGTCCCTACCATGTGTGAAAAAATGTCCCTACGCAAGGAACGTAGGCTGGCCTGACCTTTAAATGCTAGGCACTTGGGTCAGACTGACTTGTAACCCCAGGTCTTCAGAGGAGCAGCTCAGCCATGCCTACCGCCTGCTGATGACCCAGCTGAGTCAGGACCATGCTGAGATCCGCCTCTCTGCTTTCCAAATTGTGGATGAGCTCTTCACCAGGTCTCACCAGTTCAGGATGCTGCTCGTTTCCAACTTCCAGGAATTTTTGGAGCTCACACTTGGGATGAACCATGAACAGCCCCTGCCACCTCCCAAGGAGGCAGCCCAGAGGCTGAAGCAGGCAGCCATGCATGCTGTTGAAGGGTGGAATCAGCGCTTCGGCGAAGCCTATAAGAAGCTAGCCTTGGGCTACCACTTCCTGAGACACACCAGAAAGGCAAGTGGGCTTGCAAGGTGCTGCCTGGTTCCCTGGGTAACCCAGGCTGGATGGAGTGACCCAGGAAGGAGAGTAAAGGATTCCCCAGGCCAGGTGGCTGGGGCTTCTTGGCTTGGGCCCTTGGATTGCCTTGAGGGGTGGAGCAGCAACAGGGTACCAATTGCATATGTGCCCCATCCTGGGATGGTTGCTGCCCTACCCTTATAACTTTAAGTCCCCTCAGAACCCACTGTGGACTCTCGCTGTCCTGGCAGTGATGAAGCTATCCAGGGTCACTCCTGTGTCTCACCCTACCCCATTGCTGTCCAGAGTCTGCCATGCCCCTGCCACAAGCATGTGGCTTGGCCTTCCCATGGGCCAACAGGGTTCCACCTCTCAGGTTCATGCTCGATGGTGCCTGAGTCGGCTTGCACCAGCCCTGTGGCTGGTGTAGCTGGAAGTACTTGTTTTTTTTGTTTTGTTTTGTTTTGTCTTGTCTTTAATTTTGAGACAGGGTCTCACTGCATTGCTCAGGCAGGCCTTGAACTCTCTGGGCTTAAACAGTCTTGCTTTCTCCTGAATAGCTGGGATAACAAGCATGCCACAATGCTTGGCTAAGGGTTGGAAGTCTTTTTATGCCCCCAACCTCCTCTGCTGAGGATTGAACCTATGGCTTTCGCACTGAGCTATATTCTCATTCTTTTGTTTCAAGGTAGCGTCTTGCTAAGTTGCTGAGGCTGGGGTTTAACTTGTAGTCCTCCTGCCTCTGCTGTCCAGTGCTAGGATATCACCTGTACCACCACACCTGGCTTGGTTTTTATGTCTTAAATCTCAGGTGGCAAACATGTAAGACCAAGAAGCAAGGTGAAGTGTTAAACTCCATGGATGAACAAGCCTGGGAGCCCTGGCACACACTGCCCGTGTAGGGTCTCTGTGTGTGTGTATGTGTGTGTTGCATGTGCGCGTGCACGCACACATACACACACATGATGAACAGTCCCCATCTTTGTTGTCCATTTCTTAGGTAGACTTTCAGGATGTGAATGCCAGGACTTTGGTAGAAAGAAAGCGGGAAGAGGAGAAGCAGAAGCATTTGGATAGAATCTACAGAGAGAGAGCCGAGCAGGCTGCTAGGGAGATGGAAGGTAAGTTCCCAAGCTGGGCCTGGGCTTCTGTTCTACTGACCTCTGCCTCAGAGCCCTGGGGCCAGCACACTTGTCAGGGGGTCTGGGCTGGGCTATACCTTTGCAGGCTGCTTTGGCCTCCTATCCTCCAGGTAGGCTTTCTTGTGGTCATTGCTGTGAGGTCCTGTGTGGAGGCTGGTGTGAACCTGGTTGAGGCTTATCTCCCTGCATGCCTGCTGAGCCTTCACCCATTCACCACATGGCCCCACTGGCCCTGCCCATGTCCTTCCCAAAGTCCCGAGTACTTCCTGGCAGGCAGTCCCAATTCAGATCACAAGCAGGATACAGAGGCCTACAGAGGTTCAGTTGCCTATCTGCAGCACACCCCAAGACAAGTATGCATGCATGCAGGCTCCTGCAGACACCAGTCTCCACAGGCATCCCCACAGCCACTCTGTGGCAGCCCAGGCGCCTTGGGGGCTCTTGGATGGGAGGCTGTATCCAGGAGTGGGGAGGCTGTGCTGAGGGAGGGAGTGCAAGTCATGTTGGTACTGATTGCAGTGTGGACTGGGGTACAGTGCCCCAGCTGTCATCCCTGGCTTGGGTTGGTCCTGTGGTGTGTGCTTCTGTAGCTTCCAGGAGCATCCTCAGCCCTGCTAGCAAGCAGCCAGTGGCCCAGCCCTCAGGGTGCTGGCTTTCCCTTGAAAGAGACCCCTTGCTTATCTGCAGCTGGACAATGCCCTTGCAGCAAACAGGTCTGGTGTTTTGGGGCCGTGTTCCCTTTTGCTCTTAATCAGAGGCTCCATTTCTCTGCAGAAATGTCTGAGGAGATAAGCTGCTGTCTGACAGAGGTAGAGAGCTGCTTCAAGCTGCTGGTGCCCTTGGACCTCAGTCCAAGCCCCAGTGCATCTGCAGAGGCGGTCTCTTGTGCCTCAGGCCTTGGTTGGGCTGGTGGCTCTAACCCCTGGGATGAGGAGCAGCCATGCTGCAGCAGAGACCTGCCTGCGTCTGCACACCACCCAGGAGCCCCAGGAAAGGGGCTACCTCAGATAGTGCTGGGGGATCCCTCCGAGGATGAGGATGAGGACAGTGACCTGGAGGAGTTTGTGCGGAGCCATGGGCTTGGCTCACACAAGTACACACTGGCTGTGGAGCTGTCCTCAGGTAAAGGGTCCCCTGTGCTGCCCGATTCACCAGTTCCACCCTCCTAGGGTTCTGTGCTGAGCAGAGCCCAGGTTTGCAAGTAGCACCCCAGGTATATCATTCTCAGACATTTATGGCTGTGAGTGTCTCTGTCTCTTGCAGTCCAAGTAAGTGAAGCTACAACTGGCCAGGGAGCTGTGGGCAGGTGTTCTGCCTACCTCACCTGGAAGGAGAGAGTGATGACATGGTTACTTGCTCTTTACAATGGCAGGGTGACTCAGTCACATGTTGCTGCCTTAGGGTCAGTGGCTTTGAGTCCACACCATCCTTGGATGGGCTGCCCTGTTGGAGCTGGTGGAGCAGCCTCCCTCCCCAGGCTGAAGCTGCCAGATGGCTGCTGCAGGAGCCCATGGGCCCCAGGCTCTGGGCTGTGGTATGAGAAGTGAGGTTGCCTTCCTGCAGGCATCCCCTCGATGCTGTGAACCCATGGTGAGAAAGCTGCCACGGCAGCCACGTGCAGGCTGGAGTCTCTGCCTGATGAGGGGCTGAGTGGCTGTTTAGGCCCTGCTGAGGACAGGGCCAGCCTGAGTATGGGGTGGGCACTGCTGAGACCATATCTGTGTGGGGCTCCTGTCCCAGGCCCTGAAACATCCCTCCCCGGGGTGCAGATGGGATACGCAGGCACCTCGTGTGTTTCCTGGGCTCTAACAGCCTTTGCTGTGTAGTTGATTTTAGGGTTCTCTTGACCCTTTCTCTTCCAGACAATCTGAAGATCCAGGAAAACGAGGACAACCTTGCTGTCCTCCACGCTGCCCGAGATGCACTCAAGCTGGTCCAAAACAAGTTCCTTCCGGCCGTGAGCTCCTGGGTGCAGGTGAGGAAGGCCCCTGACCCATGGTATATCTCCAGAAGCTGAGAGCCTGGCAGAACAAGGGTGTGACTAGCAGGGCTGCAGGACAAAAGGAGAATGTGTAGAAAGGCCAGACACAAGGCTCATTAGCAGGGAGCCTGGGCCCAGGCTGGAAGCTGCCCCCATGCAGAGGCCTTCTGTCCCTCCCTCGGGGCCTGGTGTGGGGAGGGACTAGCTTCCTGGGCTGCATGGGCCCTTGTGACTCTCCTGGCTTTACAGCGATTTACCCGAGTTACGGCCCACGGTGGACACCTAAAGCGTGCCATTGACCTGAAAACAGAATTGGAGCTCGTGATACAGAAATACAAGGAACTCAACATTGAGGCCGACAGTGGGCAGTGCCAGGTCAGTGAATGCTGAGGTTGTGGTGGCCTGGGGCTCCAGAAGATCCATTCCTTTCTCACCTAGTGCTGGCACATGCTGCAGTAGGAGCTCCAGACAACCTTGCTTAGGTAAAGGGGCACAGAGGAAGGTGCCCCCAATGTGTACTGCGTGGGAATCACTTGCGCCGCTAGGGATGATGTCCCTGTTGCCAGTGCTCTCTGTTATCCCACGTGTCGCCGAGCACCCTGGGTAAGACAGCAGCTCCAGGGAGCCCAGAAAGGCAGCTGCGCCTCTTGGCAGTGAGGTGGGTCTCCTGGGGGACTGCCAGCCAGTGTCCTTTGGACATACAGCCAGAGAGAGGCCCAGGCATAGGCGTGGGCACTGCGGTCTCAGGACATGAGGAAGTATATACCCTCTGGTGCGGGTCATCTCGTGACAGCTGCCATAGGATGGTGGGCCACTGCACCAGGACCAGTGCTGGTTGTGTGCTGTATTTCCCCCCCACACACACACCCCAATGGTGCTGGGTCCCATGTGGATTTTCTTAGCAGCCCTCAGGCTCAGGGGCTCACTTAGTGCTGTTTTTGGGAAACCACAGTGGGGCCCTCAAGCCCAGGTCGGCTCTCTGCTTTCAGGATTGAGGACACATCCCCAATAACCACTCCCTGGGGGTCCAGACCCAGACCAAGTCAAGTGTGCTGGCCCTGCCACCCGTACTTTTGAAGGTCACTTTCAGATGGAAACAGTGCTATTATTATTATTTTATGTTATGTTATGTTATATTATTATTATTATTTATATATGTGTGTGTGTGGTACAAGGATCAAACTCAGGACCTTGCACTTGCCAGGCAGACGCTTAAGCCATGGAGCTATCTTCCCGGCCCTGAGTACTGTTCTCTGCTGAGGAAAAGATCACATTTGCAGCTGCCCAGGGGCCTACCCTAGGACCCAGGGAGGCCACCATCCTTTCCAGTGCTCAGGGACCCATCTGATGGCACGTGGACAGTGCCCCCAGGGCAGGTGGTGCAGTCTCAGCTTTGGAACCCAGGACGGTCTTCCTGACCATGGCTTGCAGACCCCCACCCCAGCCAGCAGAGGGCAGCTTTGTTCCTCCCTTAAACTTGCGAATCCAAGCACTGTGAGGATTGGGGAGCTCAGGCTGCGGCAGAATGTACAGGCCATTTTGTGGGTGCTCCATGGTGCCTTCCACTTACTCATGCAGAAAATGTGAATTCCAAGCACAATGTGAATTCCAAGCACAGTGCAGAGTGATATCCTAATGTGGAGGAAAGTGTCTGCTCTGGTGGGCAGGTCAGCACCTAGGTGCCCCAAGGTAGTTAGGGTGGCAAGGCTGGCTTTGGTGATGGGAGTCCTGGGGTCTCCTTTCTCGATGCCTCTGGACCAGCCTGTGATGTGGTGCACCCTCTTCCTCCTATCAGGGCTAGGCCAGGCCAGGCTTCTGTCCAAGGAGGTCACATTGTTAATGGCCTGGCTATGGCAGCTGGTGCTCCAGGGCATGGCCCCAGGGCTTTAAGGACCATGGAGTAGCACAGTCTGCTTACCACAGGCCCAGAAATCACCATTGTGCATGAGCTGTCTGAAGCCAGCAGTAGAGCAGACCTCCATCCTCCTGGCCAGGCCCCAGGCCAGCTAGGCCATCACCTCAGACTGCACTGGGTCCCCAGAGAACAGGCACGCTGAAGCCTTTCAGTGTGGTGGCTCCTGTGCACAGCTGCACCCCATCTGCTGGGAGCCAGGCACCCAGGGAGACTGGACCGGGCCTTACGCCATGCATTGTGTTTTCCTTGACTGCCTGCCCAGGGCCCATTGGCTGCCCCCTTCCCCCTCAGTGTGAGCTTCCTGCTGCCGTGCCCCAGTAGGTCGCCAGGCTGGGTGTGCCAGCTATGTGGTTCCCATCAGGTCTAGGCTGTTGCCAAGCTCTTGTAGGACATGCACACAGGTGTCAGATATGACCCCCCTGGAGCTATTACCACAATTGCCCATGGTGTGCAGCCCCTGGCTGGCACAGTGTCCAAGACCCCCTCCCCACCCGGTGCCTCAAGCCCTGATGGCCCTGCCTCAACCCCAAACGTTGTCTCCACTCACATGTCTGAGTGGAGCATGTTTAGCTTGGCCTGACCACCCTTTGGCCTAGCTGTGGGGTCTGCCATGGGGGCAGGCCCCTCCTAACATGCTGCCTGACCTGCAGGAACTTGCAGGGCCACTGCAGGGCATAGGCTGCTGAGTGCAGAGCTGACCGAGTCACAGCGTCCGAGAAGGGAGGCAGCACCCTGCTCTGTTGTCACTATGAAGGTTGATTTAACACAAGGCAGTGCTCCAGAATCCTTGGGGAGTTTGCTTCCCACAGCTAGAGCAGGGAGCCGCCTGCAGATGAGGTGATTGGCGGCCGTGGCAGAGCCAGGCTCAGGTGAGCTCAGCTTGCTTCCCAGAATAGATACAGTATCTGCCTATCTCCTGCAGCTCTGCTTGCTCCAGGCGCTTGCAGGGGCCACATTCCATCTGCAGTGGCCTATGTAGGCCAGTTGGGGCCAGCTAGTGAATGGCTGTGCTAATTAGAGCTGTTTTAATTGGAAATTATGAACAAGGTGTTCTTTGCTAATTTTCTAATAAAATTTACGGAGGGTTTCAATCACTTCCTCAATGTTCCCTCATTTAGCATGGGATGAGCATCGTTAACTCTGTGTGTAGAGCAGGTTGAGCAGGCAGCGCTAATTCAATAATGCATGATTTAAATATTTATTTTAGAACTAACAAATGTGTAAGAGATCAAAACACAGCTGATGTTACCCGTTAAAACCTTATCACAGCAGCCCTGAGTGGCCAGCAGTGGCATTGGGGTGCTCCCTCCTCCTCCACGGCCATGGGAACATGCCACAGGTTGTCACCCTGGTTCCCTTTCTTGTCTGTTGTTGCAGTTCCTACATAATATCGTTTTCCTTTTGACATAGATGTTCTGTCTTCAGAAAATACTTAAGCCAGTTTAAATATATTTAAGTGTTTGTTTTATAGAGTGTCTTTGTGTCAGCTCCACTGGAGGCCAGCTGAGGATAAATCTGGGCTGGATCGATGTGGAGGGTCATTGGGTAGATTTAGTTTCTACCTGACTCTGTTACATGTGAGCTGGAATAACCCAGGGCTACCTCATTCGTTAAACTGATAAAAAATCCTTTGAAAACTTTTAAATTGCTTGTCTTTTAATTACGTAGCTCAGATCACCAGTTATTTCGCATTGTGTAATTAACAAAATACTAATTTCCTACTGGCTGGGCAGAGAAGGCATCATTTAAGGCAGCAACCTTTCCTCTTTCCAGTATTGCAGGTTGCTGTCCTCATAGCATCTCTGCACACAGGTCCCCTCTGTGCATGTGGTTGCAGTGCCAGGTGGAAGCCACTGTGTGCAGATCCTCTGCTGGGCATCTCTTGCTTCAGAACACCACCCGTGCACTGCACACCAGCCAGCCCTGCTGTGTTGGGGCCTTTTCTTGGATTGCTGGAGGAGCCATGGCTGCTTGGCGTCCTGTAGGTGAAAAGGACAGAAGCAGAAACCCCAGGGAATGAAATGTTGAACCCATCAGGCACATGCAGGGGAAGGCAGGGAAACTAAATCAGTCTCACTGGGAAGCCTTGTGCTGCAGCAGGGCTGGTAAACAACCTTCCTGGGAGCTGCAGCCCTCTCCATCACACTGAAGGCCAAGCCCTGCGCCGCCACCGCCTGGTGTCTTGCTGGGAGGCTGGGGGAGGGTTGCAGACCTCAAGGGATGGTCAGGCTGTGAGGACTGGGAGAGCATCATAGGCCTGGCCCAGTCCGTGCCAACCGCTGTTACCTTTGTCCCCTGGGCACTCTGTTTGCGGTTTGCATCTGCATCAGTTCCAGCACTTCCACTTCTAATTCTGGAAGCAACCCCAGCTGTGGACTGGAGCAGGCTATCTCTATCCCTGTCTTATAAGACTGGGAGGCCTGTGTGAGCTCGGCCTCTGCAGCCTGACAGGAATGCCACTTGGTGTCTGCACCCCATGTTTTTGATGTCATGACAGAAAACATGTTCTCTTGCTTCCTGAAGCTGGCCTGCTTCAGGCAGTGGCTATACTCCCCAGGAGAGGAGAGCAGGCTGTAGTGGGTGCCCTATGCCTTAGGCACCAGGGTTCCCTCCTTGCCTGCCTAAACTTTGTCAGAGCCGGGGGGGGGGGGGGGGGTGTCAGAGTTATTAGGCTCAAGGTACCAGTGGCTTTGAGCCGATTACACACTCCATTGGGTGTGATGTCAGTTTGTGTAGGGTTCAGATGACCCCAAGATGACTGTTTCTCCACACCACTCTTGCCCTACTCTTCAGAGACAGATCTTACTCAGCCTCCCAGCATGAGCTATTCTTCTGGGTTGCCTGGGCTCCAGCCTTCAGTGGTTGGTGGTGTGTCCTCCATACTCAACTGGCTGGTGACCAGGCCACTCACCTCATTCCCCAGTGGGCTGGACATAGCTCTTGGGTCCCGCAGCCTGCTGTATATGCAGGCAGCTGTAGGACTGTGCTTCTCTGCTCTGTGGAGTGTCATCATGAGAGCTTGGGATGAGTGTAGATTTTATAAGAAGCCATTCCCGCAGACCATGGCTTAGCTCCATGTAATTTTCAGGCTGGTCTGGAGGTGACTGCACACTCAAGGCGCCTGTCTGCATCCTGCAGGTCTGGTACTGGTTTCTCTTGGGTGTCTGCATCCATGTGTCTGTGTGGTCAGCAGTGCAGCCACCCTGTCCTTAGAAGGTGTGTCCCTGGCAGGCGGAGATGCACATGAGATATTGGCCTGGCCGGCAATTTGCACGGCCTTCCAGGGAGGGCATTAGCATATAAATAGCAGATGCAATGACGACCATCACAGCTGAGCACGTTTAATTTTTAGTTTATAAGATAGAATGGGTTTTTAAATGCATAGCCATCAAGCCTCTGAAAGACAAATGCAGCTTGGAACTCACTTGTCTGACGAGGCCTTACATCATTTTTTTTTAAAAGGAAATAGACACACATAAAACTGAACAAAAGTGATTTCCTGGGTGAAAAGTAATTGAGATTGCACACCCAGTTAATTAGATCGTACAAAATTTATTTAATGGTCCCAGCTGTATCTGCAGGCTGTGGGCTGGGTGGGCTCCTGCTTCTTGGGCACCACGTAGTGCTTCCTTTTCCTTCACAAATAATTAGCAGCCTCACTACCCCTCTTCTGTAAACTGATTGCATTGTATATTTTAGCCGTTTTATTGCTTGTTTAATTATGATCATGGAGACTCATTTTTCTAAATCCTTTTAAGTATGGGTGAGAATCAATTTGCGTGAAACCAGCAGTGTGCCCCCAACGTTGGTGCCAGGGTGAAGGCTGGGGGGGTCAGCAGTGGCCACCTGGGGACATCTCAAGAGGAAGTCTCCAGTGGGCCTCCAGGGCTTTGACATACACATCCCACCTACCCCCCAGGCAGCTGGGGTGTCACCTGTGGAAGATGTGGGCAAAGGTGTCCAGGAGCCTGCCTGTCCTGGGGGTACCTTCTCTGTTCCTGCAGGGGGACTTAGTGTTGCTCTTTTCCTGGGTGGGTTCAAAGCAGACTGCTGCTGAGATACTGCACAAGCCTGCCTCTGGTGGGTGTGAAGGACTGAGCTCCTTTCAGGGTCCTCAGGTGCCCAGCCTCAGTGCTTGGCCCTGCTGGGGTACTGTGGCCCTGTGTGCCCCACTCTGGGGCTGGCTTCAGTCCGACCTCAGCTGTGATCTTGAGAGCAGGTGGCCACCTTTGTGGTTGCAGCCACTCATGCATTACTTGGTACCTTGCACCTGCACCGAAGCCCTCCTAGGGCCTTCCAGGTTGCTGTCACGGCCTCAGCCTGTGCGCTCCTCCCCACTGTTTCACAAGTGTCCGTGAAGCTGCTGGCTTCCTTGGCATCAGCAGTGCCGTGGAGGGACCAGGTGTCTGTGGGAACTTGCAGCCTCCCTGTTCACCAGCGGGGACAAAACTTGAGTGGGCTTAAGGCCAGCATTGGCATCAGAGTAAATTGCAGTTTCTGGTATGAATGGTGCCATCTCTGAGTAGTTTCAATGTAAATCGTAGAAGAGGGAGCTGCTGGCTCCACCTGAGAGAACGTGCTGGGGTCTTTTTAGAAAGGAGGCCCACAGGGAGCTGGGCAGCACCCCCCAGCGGGAAAGCAGGCAGCAGAGCCTCATCAGGGCTAATTTAGGAACAAAGGAACCCAGGACTTCAAATTGAACCAGAAATAAACGATTTCAGTTGGGGAGGAAGAGGTGTAATTCCTAATAGTTAGCTAAGCAGTTGAATTTTTTTTAGGAAATGAAAATTTGATAAAAGTCCCCGGTGAAATTCAAGGGTGTAAGCAATAAGCATAATATTTTACGAAAATGACCCCCATATTTAAAACCTGGCACTATATGTTATGCATTGTAGCACCCAGTCCACATCTACCTTTTAGAAAATTAAAACACATAAATTCTGTTTAGTGTGTGAGCCACTCTGCACAAGCTTGGAACCGTAATGCCCTAAAACCTTGGGCTGCTCTCCACCTTTCATAAATTCCTGGGTAGATTCTATACAAAAATAATTTTCAGGTCCGTGGCTCATTGTTATTCAAACGTGATTGATCGTCGTCATTTGCTCAGCTCAGGAGTTAAGTGCCCCTGTCATTTCCAAAGAGTATAATTGGGACGTTTCACAGGTCAGCGGTGGAGACAGGCTTCCCTTTTGATCAGTGTTAGACTGATAACAAAAATTACAGTTTCCGATGATTAATGTCTCCTGTGCTTCCCAGATGCACAGCCGTGGGCCGCACCTAAACAAAGTGTATTTGCATCTGATTATGCTCCCAGACAGGCAGCAGCCTCTAGCAGGGGCATCCAGCCCTGCTTGGCTGGAGGAAGCTGCTTAGCCTGGGCTCCGTGGCCATGCCTGTGCAGGGCCCTGCCCTCGCCAGGTGAGCTGAGGCTGCTGCAGGCCCCTGCTCTTATCCAGCTGTCATTTGCATAGACTTGGCCTCTGATGGTTATGGACGACACAGGACAGCAGCCCCTCCCCAGTCTCCGGCACCTTTCAGGGGGGAGAGCCAAGAGTAAGTGCCTTTGAGGGGTTAGGTAGCAAAGTTTTTCAGTGCTGACACTGCTGGAGTTCCCTGGTTGGTATTCATATGGCAGAGACACCCTGTGGCCATGGGTTGGATATGGGCATTAGAGCCCTGGGATGTGGGCCTTGGCTGCCCCCTGTCTGTGCCTGGCCCCCTGTAATCTCAGGAAGGCTGAGTCTCTGGGTGCTGTGCTGGAAGGAAAAGGCCCTGACCAACAGCTGTGTGTGCAGCGTCTGAGGGGCAAGTGCTGATCCTGGCTGCTGTGACTGGCTGCTATGACCGTGTGCTCTGATGTAGCCATGGCATGACCTGCAGCCGCCCTTGGGAAGCCAGGCCTTCTGCCTCAGTGCCATCTAGCAAGGTGTGACCTTTCCTGAGGTACCTGGCTTTTTCTGAAATCTCCAGACCTCAGCAGGTGGGGTCTTTTGGGGTCTCTGGATGGCCAGCATGGGGCTCAGAGCCTAAGCTGTGGCCAGGCTGTGTGGGCCAAAGGCCCAGACTCCCCGCCTGTAGCTGCTTTATGTGTAGGACCTAGTTTTTGTCAGGACTTGGGCATGACTTGGGGTATCTCCACAGACGAGCGTGCCAGAGGACGGGGATGAGGAGGAGGACGAGGACTTTGTGGAAGTCCCAGAGAAGGAAGGGTATGAGCCCCACATCCCCAGCCACCTTCGGGCTGAGTATGGTAAGCTTTGGGGCCATGGGCAAGGGTACCTGGGAGGAGGGCCCACTCAGGATCCTGCCCTTGAATCTGGACTGGATGCCCAGGGCATGGCCTTGGTGGGTGGCACCTGGCCTGGCCTGCTGACTCATTCCCCAGGCTGTTGCTGACTGCTGCTTGCATTGAAAATGAGGCTCCTGGCCAAGACCACTCCAGGCCAGGGGCTTTGCAGGGGGCCGCAGGATGGATGGAGGGGAGGTGCTGGGCCCAGGCTCATGCTCCAGCGTCCTCCCAGCCCACTGCTTAGGGCGTCAGGAGTGAGCTGTGTGAATGCTAAGCATTCAACATGTGCTGACCCTCGTGGCTGAGGAGGGTGACCCCCGAGGATGAGGACTCCAGGGACACCTGCAGGTAGCAGGTGCTTATGTCCCAGGGAAGCAAATAAAAGTCCCCCTTTTGTCACAAAATGGACAAGTTGGTTGGAAGTGGAATCTGAGATAAAATGTAAATTTGTTAGAAGAATTTAGATGATGAGACAACTCGAGTGTGAAGACATGACCCATTAGGGGTGTCATGCCAAATTAGCACGACCAGGCTGCTAACAACCTCCATTCCTGCCACCCCATCTGCCCGCACACCCACGCCTGTGAAGAGCTGGCTGCGCTCGCTGGCCACACCTTTCCTGGCCCAAGGTGCCCAGGGAGGAAGGACTGCCCAGCCCACTCCTGCACATCAAGCCAGTTGGTACTGTCATAGGGCTCTTTAGATTTCAAGGCTCCTTAGCTTTCAGGCCTCCTGCCTGGCCTGATCTCCACTAGCCCGGTGCCACCTCTCTCCAGGGGTCTTACTCTTTCGGCAGGGCCTGAGAACCAGTGGCCAGGCCCTCTCTGAATCTGTACACTGAAAATGCTGGACACACTGTGGGTACTATGACTTGCCTGCAGGGATGCTCAGTGCTGACTTCGGTCAGGTGAGGAGTGGCAGGACCTGTGCACCTGGCCTGGTGTCCAGTCTGCCCTGCCATTCTTTCACCCATGCCCCGGACCAGTCTGGACCCACCCAGGGGCTCCAGGGCCAGCGCCAGCACCAGCCATGGCTGTGGCTGCACTAGGATTTTCTGGGCTAGCCCCTCTGTTATCTGGGTGCAGAATTTGGGGTCTAATGGCACAGGGCTGGTGGGAGTGGCTTTCCTCAAAGCTCTTCTTGCTCCAGCCATGCAGAGCAAGCTCAGAAGTGAGGGGCAGACAGGAGGGTGGCCCTGGGCATGGTGGTCCCTCTTACCATTTGGGTTTGCTCCTATGTTCTGGGCATTCACACTGAAGGGGCTTATGCTCCTGCACAGTGCTGTGAGCTACGGGGAAGTCCTGGCCCCAGGATTCCTGGTAGCCCCAGGTCAGCACACCAGCCCATCCTGGCAGTGACTAGATCCTCTGTGCTATGTGGCCCTGGCCCAGAAACCCTGCAATCTCAGCAGGTGGCTGTCAGGTTCTGGTGACCATCGTACAAGCCTGCTGAGGGAGGGAGCCGAGACCCTGGCGGTGTCATTGCCAACTGCTCATGTCTCCAAGAAGAGCTGTGACATTTGCCTTTGACTTGGCCTAGCCCTGTCTGTGTGGCATGGGCAGGCACTGTGCTCTCCTGGTCTCTAGCAGGCCACAGTGATGCTCAGGTCTGGCAGTCTGCACATCCCAGGGCCAAAGCCAGAGGACTCAAAGGAAGAGCCGTGGGTTCAGGCTCCAGAGTGGGCAGAACTAGAGGGGCTCAGATGAGAGAGGATCCTCAGTCCCTGATGAAACCCTCTGCTCTGGAGCCCCGGAGGCCCCTAGAAACTGTGTGGGGCGAGCTCAGTTCATAATACTAGTTTATATTCTGTCGCTGTTTTTTCAATTAAATGTAGGTGAATCTGAAGTAGTTAGATTTAGTCTAAATCCACACGGCTGAGGAAATCAGCCTCTTTTTCTTTCTCATTTCTTTCTCTGAATTTTCACGGAGGGGCTTTTATCTTCCCCTTAATCCTACCATTTCTGTCAGGACATAATCTCTTTCTCAAATTTACATTTTAATTACAAGGCCAGCTGAACGAGGTAGAATCAATAATGTCAGGCTCGGCAGCCTAACTTTGTGCGGAGCCCCAGCCTCTCCATTTCCTGCTATCGATTTATCTCCCGCACTGTCTGCTTTAGTGCTTCAGGCAAATAGGTGCCACTTGGCCAATTTAAACAAAAAGGGGCATTTGGACATATTTTTGATTCTGGAAGCAAGTACAGGAGTACATTTGGGGGAAGGCACTGTACTTGGACCAGACACCATAGGCCGTAGTGGCCAGGATGCCCCTTATCCTTTCCTGGACATGGCCTCAGCCTGCAGAGGGCTCTCTGCTTTTGGGGCTTACTTTGAAAGTCTGTCAGCAAGATTGATTTTCCACGACAGTGTGAAAATGGTAGTGTGTTGGGTGCCCTGAGTGTTTACCCTGCTCTAACACGCTTACCCATCTTCTTAATGGTTTAAAACAACAAATCAATGAAAAATATATTTCATTCTTGTAACTCTCAGGAATTCTCATATTGATCTCTGGCTGCGATTGTATCTATCTAAATGTCACATTGTTCACTTATCAGTCTTGCCTGCCCAGCTGTGTGTACACTTGGGGGGCAGCTGGTGACCTGCCAGTGGGGTATTTCCAAGTTTTATGGGCCACACTGGGGATATCGTGTGCCGTGTGGGGTTCCTGGCATCTCTGCCGGCACCCAGCAAGGCCTGGAATGTGGGTAGCTTTGAGCCTTACCTTTTGCATGGCTTTGTCATGCCTTCTGCTGTTGGAGGGGCCAGCACATGTTGTCCACAGGCCTGGGCAAGAATTGTTCTTGGCCGTGAGGTCTCTCTTATTCCTTAACCGAGAAGCAATCTGACAGTGTAAGCTGAGTGGCTGTCCTCATGAGGATGGGACTACCAGGGTGTCCTGAAGGGCAGCTGGCACCTGTGTCACATCAGGTAGACCTGGGCTGCAGTGCCCCCACCCAGGCCAAGTGAAGTCTGTCACCACCTCGGCTGGTGAGGGTCAGACCCAGTACTGAGGTGCATATCGGTCCATGGTTCTGTCCTTCATGTGCCCCTTTCTTATGTACCATCTTAACTTAAAATCCAGACTTCTTGTAATTTAAAATCTAGACTCCCTGCTGCATGTGCACCCCCTGCTGTCTCCTGCATCTCCAGCTCCTGAGCCCAGTAGGCCTCCTGGGGTGCACTCTGGGTTGCTGCTCCCTCAGAGCCCCTGTGCTTCTGACAACCACACTTCCTCTTTGATTTGCTATCTCTGCTCTTACTGTTTGGTTTTCCTCCTCTTCCACCTTTCATTTGCTAGAATAGCTTTACACCTGCTAGTTTTCCATGTTGTTTGTTCCTGGTTTCCCTATGGATTTGTCACCCATGTTTTTTCTTGTGTAGTCTCTGACTGAGGCCAAGGCCTCGTGCAGGCTGAGCATGTGCTTTCCCCTCAAGCAGACCCCAGCCTCTGATGTGCTTATTATCATTCCTCAGTTTGTCCTATTCCCTTGTGTGAGACACTAACTGGGTACCTTGTGTGTCTTTCAACCTGCAGCTTCTCTTTGTCCTTAGTGTGTTAGGCTTTCCAGCAGCACCACCAGCTGGTTTTCACTCTGGCTCCCCTGGCACCCAGTGAACCTTTCAGTTGCAGAATTTGTTTCAGCTGCTTTCCTCCCTCCAGGATGCCAGACTTGAGGGTGGTGATCTTGGGCATCCACATACCATACCTCCAAACCTCAGTGTGGTGCTACTCACTGGCTTCTGCTGTCCTTTGCCCTTTGTCACTCAGCGAGTAATCTCTTCTGCCCTTTTCTACCTTTGCCTCAATGGAAGGGGTTTACTGCATGTCTATGTGCATACTGTGAATGTGGAGCATGTTATTTTCTGCCTGGCCTGGGAAATGTTGCTCATTGGTCTTTTTTCTTCCCTGGCTTCATACTCTTGGAAGCCTCAGCTTCCCTGCCAGTTCATGTTCTACCCTTGGCTGGCTGGTGAGCACTAGGGAGGAGGGGCTTTGGGCCAGGCTGCCTGCCCTTGGGACAAGTTCTAATCTAGATTCTGGAGCTGGGCATGGTGGCGCATGCCTGTAATCCCAGCACTCAGGAGGCTGAGGCAGGAGGATTGTTGTGAGTTCGAGACCAGCCTGAGGTACAAAGTGAGCTTAAGGCCAGCCTGAACTGCATAGTGAGACCCTGTCTCAAAAAGACAAAAAAAAAAAAAAAAAAAAAAAAATAGATTCTGATACCTCCTCTGCCCACCTTCCAGGAGCCTTGAAGATTGGGGTGGTCCCTGCCATTGACAGCCTAAGAGCCAGACCAGATCTTGCCTGAACCCTGATAGGGAATAGGGCAGGGTGGAACAGGCCAAGCAGGAAGGGGATCTTTGTCCTTATCTTCTTGGCAACATGAAGTTAGCATTCTCTATGATATTCCATGGGGAGGTTGGTAAAGCACTGTGGCCTCGTGCAGCTGGTGTAATGTTTGCATCCACTGTGATGCCCCTCCTGGTTGGACCTGGACATTTGACCAGCACTACAGGGAACCTAACTCCAGGGCCAGGGCCAGGCCAGCTCCAACTGGCCTTGGCACTTTTCAGAGGCTGTAGCTAAGCAAGGAATGCCCTGGGCCAAACTTGGGGTGGAGATGTCAGGACAAGAGAGGGCTGGGAAAGAGCTGGAGGCTCAGCCAGGGTATTCACTGTGCTCTGGAGTAGCCTTGCCTTGGGTCCTCACAGGGGGTGCCTGTGGGCTGGGCCAGCCAGCAGCAGGCCATGCTGCATAGGCCCACCTGGATCCTGCCTTGCATCCATGGTACCTACCAAGTATGACTCTGCCCAAGAGGTGGCAGTGATGGGGCCGCTTCAAGGCCATCAGAGGATGACATGCATTCATGCATGCAGGCCACAAGGGGTAGCAGCATAGAGCTTTAGTCTGTAGGTTCACATGGAGGTCAGGTGGACTCATCTTGTTTCAGGGCTGGAGCTGGAGGCCCCACCACAGACACTGGAGAAAGGCGCAGTTGCAAGGGTTGCTCAGGCGAGGAGACTGCGGAGGGAGGAGGAGGAGGCATCGGACCCCACCTCTGCTGCTGCTCAGCTGTGTCGGCTGCAGGGCTGCCGGCCCCCTGCCCCGCCCTCTCCTGCCAGGTGACTCCAGGTGCCCTTGCTGGTCCAGAACACAGCTAGCCTGGGTTGGCTCCAAGCCGCCTGGTCCCTACAGGTGGCACTAGCCAACATCTGTCCAAGCAGGGGCACTGGGCGCATTTCTCAGAGTGTCAGTGACTACCAGTCACCGCTGCCAGAGGCCCAGTGGCTAGGCTGCCACTCTGGGGTTCAGGAGCATGGGTCAGGAAGCCCAGAGGAGGATAGGGGTTATGGTCAGAGCCCATGTTGAGCCAGGGCAGGGCGAAACTTGGGCCCAGATGGCGAAGGCCACGGTTCCTTCCGGCTACCCTGCAGCTCTAGGCTCACGGTGTGGGTGAGAGGGAGTGGTGGTCATCACATTTTACCCTATTCCAGGGCTCCACTGAAGCCTGAAGAGGCCCAGAAGCTGGCTGCAGAGCGGGCCCGGGCACCTGTTGTGCCTTTTGGCGTGGACCTGTGCTACTGGGGCCAGGAGCAGCAAGTGGCTGGGAAGATCTTCAAGTGAGTGAGGTCATACTGTCCCTGGGGTGCAGTGGGCCCAGTTGGATATGTAGGCTTTTTGTACCCTGCTGTTCCTTTGGGGCAGTTGGCCCTTGCACAACATGAGGATGTAGGCACACAGTCCTGACCTGGCCAGGCTCTCTGCAACGGGGGCCAAATAGTTAGGGCTACATGGAGCTCAACTTCCTGCTCCCTCCCAGGAGGCTGTATGGCCAACAGAGGCCCTGGTCTAAGCCCATGACCAGACTCTGATGGCAGGTGGCTTAGTGCAAGAGCAAAGGACTGATGGGCCCAGCTGTAACCACCTGCATCAGTGATAATGAACTTTTTGGCATTAATGCAGACAGCCTGCTGTGTGTGTACCATAGGTTCACCCCATGGGCTTATGCCATGGCCAGAGGCAGCACTAGCCTCTGAGTCCACAATGGCTTCCTGCCATGGGTGGCTGCCTTACATGTACAGCTGACAGTTGGCTGGACAAGACAAGGTCTCCCTGTTCAGGGTCCTGCTATCTCAGGGGCACCCAGGAACTCTGCCTGGAGTGCCTGTGACAACCCAGACACACCCACAAGACCTCTGTTCTTGCCGTGTGGCCTGCCCTGGTTCTGGGACAGTGGGTACAGCTGAAGCCTGGCCTCACAATAGGACAGGTGGTGGAGGGTGGCTGGGTTGTCGGCCTGGGGCCTGCCCTGCCCTGTTGCTGCTGGCCTGCCTTTTTGGGGACACTCGGCACAAAGAAGGTGGGTTCAGCCATCATCAGGGACCTGGAGCCCTGAGATCCAACCCTCCACACACCTGGGCCAGCACTTGGCCAAAGCAACTAGTCCCCCACTAGGCAAGTGTGCCCACTGCCCCAGACCATCCAGGGCCTGTGGACTGGGGTGGGCGCCTGTGCCCTGTGCTGTAGCTTTCCTTGAGGCCCAGTACCATGAAACATCAGATCTGGGCAGTGCCAAAGCCTTGCTGAAGAGGCCTGCACCATGCTCCTTTCCTAAAGGCACAGCTGGTCTCATGTGTCCCTCTTGTCCACCTGGCAGAGCTCGTGGCCTGTGCTCCCTGGGAAACAGCTACTGCTTCTAAGCCTCACTGCACCAAAGTGGCTGAGGGAGCTGAGCGTCGGCATGGCCCCCAAGGCTGGCCCAGTGCACAAGGATGCAAGCTGAGTCCAACCTTGGTCCTGAGTGTCCCTCGCAGCTCTCCTGGGGTTCACTCTGTTTCACAGAAGGGCACAGCGTGCTTGGCTACGTCAGTGGCCTTCAGAGGCCAATGGTGGCTACTCCAGCAGGCTTAGCCTGGGCTCTTAGCTGGTGGGCACACAGTGGGGAGGGGCTCTGGTCTTCCTGCTGGTTAATATGGTGTCCAGGTTTGGGCGACCAAGGGGCTGCTGCCTGCAGGTGGGGTGCAGCCACCTCGGTCAGCGAGGAGGTGCCCTATGGATCTGGTTGCTCTGCAGATCTGACTCTGAGCACCGCTTCTGGAAGCCCAGTGAGGTGGAGGAGGAAGTAGACAATACAGATGTCTGCGCGTTGCTCCGGAGCCGCTGCATCGCCTTCACAGGGAAGTTCGAGCCTGTGCAGCACCGCTGCCGAGCCCCAAGGCCCGATGGCCGGCTCTGTGAGCGTCAGGACCGGCTGAAGGTAAGCTGTGGGAGAGGCCAGCACAAGAATACAGTAGTCAGAACCTGTTCAGCCTCCTGCCTGGCCCTGCAGTCCATATAGTTGTCCTGTGGGGTGCCACAAAGAGGCCAGGGTGCCCAGTGGGGACTCCCTGGGTAGAGGGAATGGGGTGAGGGAAATAATTGCAGACAGATGGACTGGGGCCCGGGACCCTTCGTATTTGTATTTGTAGTTGAACTTGGGGCTCCCACTGAGCACTTCGGTATTTTTTATTCTGAGACAGTCTCACTAGGCTATTGAATTTCCCAGACTAGACTCAGACTTGCCGTCCCCTTGCCTCAGCCCCCTAGAGTACAGGGTTCTGAGAGTGTGCCACCAGGCCTGTGTCACATTGTTGCTCTTGCTGCCAAATAGAGGTGGATGACAGAGCCCCCCCCCCCACAGTCCCAGAAGCCCTCTGAGGGGAACATGCCCCAGCCATCAGCCCCTCTGTGTTTGCTCTGCAGTGCCCTTTCCATGGGAAGATCATTCCTAGAGACGACGCGGGACAGCCCCTCGACCCAGAGGACAGGGTCCGAGAGCAGCAGCGGCGGTGGCAGCAGCCAAAGTGCCCAGGTAGCTCAGGGATGGACACAGCTGATTCTGCCACTGGGCCACCCAGCAGCATGGTGGGCCCCAAGCCACATGACTGAGGGACACTGGAGGACCCAGGGGCATGCAGGAAGCTTCAGACAGTTGTGGATGCACCTACTCCAGAAGCCCCAGTTAGTGTGGCCAGGGTGGATTCTCTGCTGGGCTCTACAGCCCCTTGGTGTCCTGTGGGAGCCCACAGCAGGAGTGGGTGGTGCCCTGCTGGCCACCTGGCCATGGGCTCTGAACATCAGGGCCAGTGGCAAGTCACCCCCCTTCCCAGCAGATGTCCCCACCACTGCCAGGCCCAGACCATGTCTCCTAGGGTGGTTCTGAGCCACATTGCGGTCTGTCTGGCCTGTCCTGGGGGAGGGCACCCTTGTGCAAGCCCCTTCGTGGCTTCTCACCCTTGAGACTTAGCTGCCCAGAGACAGTGCCTGGGCCCCAGTGGCGGGAGGGCCTGACCTGTTAATCTCCGGGCTGAGCCCTTCCCTGGTGGCTCACGCTTGGGAGCAAATTAAGTGCCTATTTTTGTGTCAGCCCTGAAGAGTATCTGGTTTTCCAGCCCTCAGTGGCTTGTTAACAAACAGGTATCAGGCTGCGGGCCTGAGCTGCTGGCCAGTCAAATGTGAAATAGCGTCTCTTTACTAACTGCAGTATTGATCCCGCCTCCCTCACACACGGGGCAATTTTCTTTTGCCTGGCGCTAACCTCGGTGACAATGCATGCGGCGCCCCAGGGCCCATCGGCGCCCAGGAAGGCCGTGCAGCCCGCATCTATTGATTTTCTTCAAAGGCTTTTAAATTGCTCCTTCATTTTCCTGAGGTGCCCATTCCATCTCCACTGGAGGCCGACGTTTTTCCTTGTGTTTAAACAATTGCTCCATTCACTGGGTTCCTAAACTGTGACGCCTTCTTATTACTGGGAGATAAACTGTTTAGACAGTTTTCCTTAATCTTGGATTAATCGTCCCTGTATCTGAGTCGTGCAGCCCTAGTTCCTTCACTTCAAAAAATCAGCTGGGGGAGGCTGTGCCATCTGTCTGTCGGAGGTGCCCTCAGCCAGGCTTTGTTAGTACCCTGTGCCCCACTCTTGCCCTCTGCCAGCACATGGGGTCCCTTTGGGCACTCTTGGAGTGCGGGACCTGTGGGAGGTCCCTTTGCTGTCACGTGCCTGATCACTGAGAGAATAGAGGGTGCAATTGCCCAGAATCTGGCCCCGGAGGATGCTGTGCCCCCATTGTGGCATGGCCAGCAGCTTGCGGTGCAGCCGGAGTCACACCAGGAGTGGCCTCTGGGTCCTGCCTGGCTTTTCCCTGGCCCATTTGAGCTGTGGGGGTCTAGGACTCCTGCAGGATCCCTGCTACCATCCCCTGGACCCTCTCACCCCACTAGCTACCTGTAGCAGCCCCAGCCTCTTAGGGAATGAGGCCCATACAATGTTCCCAGGGGCAGAGGGCTTGGATTGGTGCTGATGTTTCCTGAAGGCCTGGGTTTTGTTTAGACTGGCAGGACCCCGAGTTCATGAGAGATGTGGAGGTGGCCACGGGGGTGGACCTCGGCTCAGCCCAGTGCAGTAGGAAGGGCAAGGAGAAGAGGAGAAAGTACCCGAAGCTCACGGATGTACGGGCACAGGCCAGCACCTCACGGGCCCGCCTCAAGAAGAAGATCTTCGCCAAGTAAGGGCTGTTGCTGTGCCCAAGGCTGAAGGCATCTCCCTAGGGACACCTGCATCCTCTGGGGGGAGGGATGAGAGCTGCTCTGGATGCCCTGTTTGTCTCCTGGGGGTGCCACCTTGTCTTTCCCTCCTGATGACCCAGGCAGGCGGGTGGGATGAGCATACGCTTCATTCATGCCTGCCTGCCACCCCTAGTTGGTGCCACACTGTTGCCATGGTGATCTCTGGGAGGGTTGTAACTGTACATATCGCCCCCCTGCCACCTGGTCGGCAGACCCCTGCTGTCGGACCTCACCTTGCCTCCTTGCACATGTGCCCACTGTGTTTTTGCTGTCCTTGTAGTCTGTGAGGCTGCCCCTACCTGCCAAGGGGAATGCCAAAAGGCTGCAGTGCTGCCTGGTGGTGTTGCCCAGCCCAGCCCTGGAGGCCCATGGGGCAGTGGCCTTTCCAGGGTGAGGGGAGAAGCCCATGGCACCTGGGAAGAAGGGGGCTGAGGTGGGCAGCTCAGGAGCTCTCCCTGTGCTCTCCTGGGGGTCAGAGGCCCGTGGCAGGAGCAAGACCAGGAGCTGGCACCACAGGTGGCCTGGAGTGCAATATGGAAGGCTCAGTGGCACCAGGCTCCACGCCTCCCAGCCCTGGCTGCTGTGCAGGACAGGGACTGGCAGCTGCTAGGCTGGGGCGACTTGGCCAAGGGCAGCTTCCTGTGCAGGATGGCCCCCTCACCTGTTCAGAGCCACTGGACAGCTCTGCTTTGCTATCCCCACAGGGCGGCGGTGCAGAGGGTGGTTGCTGCCATGAACCAGGTGGACCAGAAGAAGCATGAGAAGTTCATAAACCAGTTCAACTATGCGCTGAACTAGTGCTGGGCCCCGGTGCCAGGTCTCTCTCTGGCCAGAGCCTCCTGTGACATGTAAGGGTGGTGCAGTGGGGCCTGGATCATCTGGTGCATTGGGCAAGGCAGCAGCCTGCCTGAGACTTGCATGCACTGTGACCTGTTCAGAACCAGGATGAACTTGTACTCAGCCTACTGTCTCCCCAGGTCACATACGCCACCCCCAGGTGTAGATCGTCAAGCCCCCTCTGGTTGTTAGTGGCCACTATCATTAACAGGTGGTCGCCATTGGAGTGGCACGGGGTTTTGTACATACAACAGGCCCAGCTTTTCATCACAGATGAGGCCTTGCTCCCCAGCCTGCAGCACTTGTTCTGGGTGGTCCAGACAGTGAAGGGCTCTAGGCATGCGGCCTGTTAGCTCTGGCTTCCCTCAACCCCTTTTTCACACCATCACACACATCACTGCGGGGGGATGTCGTGGTGTCTCATGCACCATGTTCCAACCTGGGCTCTTCCCTCTGGGGGGTCCATGAGCAGAACCACACAGTGCTGTCAATGTATGGACATGCATTCTGTGTCTGGGTCAGTGCTGCTACCTGGCATAGTGACCATCCCCTTCCATGAGGGTCACACTGTCTTCCCAGGTGGCCACACCCCTGTGCCTTAGCCAAAGGCCCAATTTTTCCACATTCGTGTCAACTCACTAACCTCCAATTTAAGTCTTAGAGGGTATGGAATGTTACTTTTATTTTCATTCCTGTACTGCAAACCAAATACACTGAACTAAATTATCTGCCTTTTATAGTGTTTTTATTTGGAGACAGGGCCTCACTGAATTACTGTGTTGCCCAGGCTGGGCTTGACCTTGCAGTTCTACTGTCTCCATCTCCTCAGGAGCCGGAGGGCAGGCATGAGCCAGCACCCTGCTGTCTCTTCATTTCAATTTGATTTTTCTGATGAGAGACATTGGATATTTCTCATATGCTTATGGACCCTTGTTTTATCTTTTTGGGGGGAATAGCTGTTCAGATCTCATTGAATGGGGCTGTTTGTCTTGTGTGCGGGAGTTTATAGATATCTGAGTACTGTCCTCCTCCTACATAATTCCCTCATTTTCTGTCCCTGTCTGCCTCTTCCCCTTTTAATAGTGCCCTTTAAAGCATAAATACTGTAAAAAAAATTTGGGGGGGGTACCAGGGATTGAACTGAGGACCTTGTGCTTGCCAGGCAGGCATTTATGATGCCCAACACCCTGGCCCACTGTAAATTTTTATGGAGTCCAGTTTATCTGTCTTTTTCTTCTCTTGCTTGTGATTTTGGTGTCACATCTGAGAAACCAGTACAGACTGAGTGTCACTGCTGTTTTCTTCAGAAGTTCTGTGGTTATAGCTCTTCATATGTGTGGCTGGCCGGTTGTCGCAACACACTTGTTGAAGGCCTGTCCTTCCTCGCTGAGCATAGTGGTGATAATTAGATGGCCCAAAGGATGGACCCAGAGCTTCTGGACTCTGAGTCCTGGTTTGTGATGTGCACACCCAGCCCTGGGTTGCTTGACTTTTGGATTTGGTAGAGCATGAATCTTCCAACTGCATTATTTTAGGATAGTGTGGGCTGTTCTGGATTCTTTACATCTTCAAAGGAATTTTAAGATCAATTTTTGCCAAAATACAAAAAAAAAAAAATGGAATTCTGATGGGAATGGCATGGATGTGGAGATGGCTTTGCGGTACGGCCACCCTAATGTGTCACCCTCCTACACATGAGCTTCTGTTGTCTTTCCATGCACTTGAGTGGTCTTTAACAGTGTTTTGTAGTTCTTAGTACATGAATCTTCAGCTTATTTTTTGTTCTGTTTTATTTGTCTTTTTTTTTTTTGGTGGAACTGGGGATTGAACTCAGGCCCTTGCACTTGCCAGGGAAGCACTTATTCCACTGCTTCTCCAGCCCCCTTATTTTATTTTATTTGGTGTTCTTTTTTTTTTTTTTTTTTTCCAGAAATGGGGATTGAACTCAGGCCCTTGCGCTTGCCAGGGAAGCGCTTATTCCACTGAGCCATCTCCCCAGCCCCAATTTGGTGTTCTTAACATTGAATTCATTTCATGTAGGTATATACATAGTAAAAATTAAAACATATTATTAAAAATCCAGGAGTATGTAAATAATTATCATTGGACAACAAATATCTTCAAATTGGTATTTACATATTTATGTTATTTTCTATTTTCTATTGTACATTTATTTATATAGAACATTACTGATAGCATAATCTAATTTTTAAAATGAAAACAGAAACCCTATAAACATTTGACATCATCAAATTCATTAGCTCTCATTAGAAATCCAAGCAATAAGCTTAGATATTTAAAGCAAACATGATTATACAACTCTATAAGTCATATACATAATTTTGAATTATATTATAAACAAGAATATGTCACCTTTTTTTACAAAATGATCTTTAGAGGATAATAAAAGTTGTAAGTCTAGAAAAAATTTAAATAACATACTGCTTTCTATAAATGATCTTCATTCAGCTTATATTTTTTATTTTATTTTTTATGTATTTGTAACAGGGTCTCACTATGCCGCTTGGACTCGTGATCCTCCTGTTTTCAGCCTCCCCAGCTCTGGGATTACAGGCCTGCACCACCATGCCCACTTTAGTGGCCCGCTCAGCATGCCCAGGGACAGGGCAGCGCAGCATGTGGTTCAGCTTATTTTTATTTATTTATTTATTTTCAGAACTGGGGATTGAACTCAGGCCCTTGCAACTTGCCAGGCAAGCATTTATTCTACTGAGCTATCTCTCTGGCCCCTTCAGCTTATTTTTAAAAACTTATTCCCAAGTACTTTATCCAAGGATAAAGTGATGGAATTTTGTATGTGGTTTTCTTGTGTCTGGCTTTGGTATTGAGGTCCTGTGGCCACAGAATGAGCTGCAAGTGCCCCTGACTTACCTGTGTCTGGGTGGTTTGTAAGGGTTGGTGTTCTTATTTCAGGTGGTGTACCTAATGCCCAAAGTTAAAGGAGGAAAGCTTATCTGGCTCACAGTTCGTAGAGTCCATAGCCAGCTGGCTCCATGGCAGGGAGGTGTGGCAGACAGGAATAGCCAAGGAGAAACAGTTCATGTTGGGCAGAAGGCTGCAAAGCAACAAGGGCCAGCCACGGCTCTTTCTGTCCCTTTTGACTTACCCAGGCTGCTCAGGGCAGGCAACACTCACACCCCTAACCCTAGGGTGCCTGAGCCTAGCATTGCACACGAGTCAGTCCCAGGGTCACACACTCCAGATCCAGCCAGCTCTAAAAAAAGCCACACCTGTGACCTCACGAGGCTTTGGGGGAATGGTGAAACACAGCCACAGCAGTGACTAACACTGTCTGTGGCCAGCAATTGCAGGCTGCAGGCTGTTTAGCTTCTGTTCCTTGAATCAGTTATCCATTTCTTCTTATTTATTGTAATTTGCTGAGCTATAGTTGTTTATAGAACTTTCAGATTTTAGTCATGATAGGGGTCTCCTCACCTTCCCCTTTCCCTTTGATCAGTCTGAAGATTTATAATTTTATTGATATATTCAAGGAAATAACTTTTGGTTTTGATTGTTCCATATTATTTTTGTATTCTTTATTTCATTGATTTCCATTACTCATTACTTTCTTTGGGTTACTTTGGATTTAGTTTTCTGTGTTTTTTCTTAAAATAAGATTAACTTATTAACTAGAAATCTTCATTTTTTAATAAAGCTGTTCACAACTACACATTTTCATCTAAGAATTGTTTATCCCTTAACTTTTGGTTTGTTGGTTTTTTGGGGGGGGATTAGGAACCAGGGATTAAACTCAGGCCCTTGCACTTCCCAGGGAAGCGCTTATTCCACTGAGCCATCTTCCCAGCCCGTTATATTTTTAATCTTCAGTGTTTTCTTATCTTTTTTAACTCGTTAGGTTACTCAGGAGTGTGTTCATTTATTTCCATGTACGCAGGAACTTCCCAAATTTCCTCTCTTGAGCTTTACTTCAGTCTGTTGCAGAACATGCATGTAACTTGAAAGCTGTTCACTGCACATGTCCCAGCCCAACACACTGTGCTGCAGTGCTCAGGGTCCCTGGCCCTGGGTCTCACTGCTGAGGGGGTCAAAACCTTGCCTTGGTGGCACTGTCAGTATCGATGCCTCAGTTTCCTTTCTGGTGCAGGATGCCTGCTTTCTTGCCCACGGGTTCTTGCTAGCCTGTCTGTCCAGGTGAAGGTGAACTGGAGTGTGAGGAGCTGGGAGAGGTCATTATGGAGTTGGAGCTGCAGGCCAGGTCGCCCTAGTGCTGTGTATGTTTTAGGGGTCCTGGGGCATCGCAAACTGCCGTGTCACTATTTAAGCAATGCAGGTGCCAAGGGGTACCCCAGAGGCAGGGAAGTTGGGCCACAGGGGAGGTGGCCCTGGGGTTAGGCCAGAGGGCTACCACATGCATACTTGGGCTCAGACCAGGGTTGGCAGGATGGGCTGCAGTGTCGGCAGCCCCAGGCCAGTGCTCTTGGTGGCACAGTGGCAGGGGCTGGGGACAGTGACCATGGGCAGTGGGCAGGGCTGGGCCCAGCTTAGTTGGTGTCCACTGGCTCTCAGTGTGGCACAGAGCTGGCAGTGGGTGGGCAGGGCACAAGCCATAGACCTCAGTGCTTTGGTAGACTACTCCTATGGGAATAGATTGTTAGAATTCAGGTTTGGGGGCCAATGAGATAGCGCAGCGGTCTAAAGCACCTGCTTAGGCAAGTTTAGGCAGGTGTAGGGGACTGAGGCTCAATCCCTGGCACCATGTGCCAAGCCAGCCCTGCCCCCCCCCAAAAAAAAGGTTCAGGACACAAAACTAAAAACCAAAAATAAATAAATAACATAAAAATAAAAACCAAGGCTGGGCATGATGACACAGGCCTTTAATGCCTTTAATCCCAGCAATCAGGAAGCAGAGATGGAATCCTATTGAGTTTGAGACTGGCCTAGGCTACAAAGTGAGCTCAAGGCCAGCCTGAACTGCATAGGGAGACCCTGTCTCAAAAAACATTTGCATGGCAAGTGCAAGGTCCTGAGTTCAGTCCCTGGTACAAAAAATATATATAAATAAGGACAAATAATTAAAAACCAGCAATGTGTTATAAAGATGGTAGAGCTATGTATCTGTCAGTTTTGGCTGTCCAAAGGTGTCCAGGCTGTGGAGGGGCCATATGGTGCCATCAGCACTCTGCCTCTTCTAGCTTCTGGCTCAACATCAACATTTCTATCCTCCAGGCTGTCTTACATCCCAAGGTAGCTGCTGGGGCTCCAGCCATCACAGATCCACAGGAAGAGGGATGTGCATCTGCCTGCTAGGACATTCCTCACAGATCCCCATGTTTTCCTAGAGCTTTCTCCCCCAACATGCCTGCTCACGTTTTCATACCCAGACCTAGTCACAGGTCCTGAGAAGCAGTTGGTGCCCAGCTGCGATGCATCCTGCTTTCCCAGAGCTGAAGAGCTGTCCAGGAAGAAGTGGTGGGCACTGAGGGCCTGGCACAGAGGTGTGGGGCTCTATGGAGAGGCCTGGGCATGGAGTGGCCCTGGGAAGGATGTGCCAGGGTGGTGTTCAGCTCCAGGTGCTCTGAGCAGACCCCTGGGGCTCAGGAGGGACCAGAGTCCAGGACAGATGGCCAAGAGGGTCATGGGGCCCTTTGTGGGACTGAGGTGTGGTGGGCAGTCCAGGATGACTTAGGTCCCTGGGGACATCACCTGGGTAGAGCTATTTCAGCACTCCTCCAGGTGGTGCAAGGGGCAGTAGGGGGCAGGGCAGCCCAAGGGCAGCACAACACATGCACTGCGGTCAGGGCAGGCTGTTCCAAGTGAAATGCTAAATGACAGCATTGTCCAGCTTGGAACACTGGGCAACCTGCTGGCCAGGCCATGGGTTTCCCCTGTGGCAAGATGCACCTGTTGCCTGGCTAGGAAGAATCTGGGGATCGTCTCCTCCGCACTCCTTGCCAACTGTGGCCATGTGACCAAGCCTCCCTTCATCATGGGGCGCTGAGAACTGTCTGCTGTTCTCTTTGTGCAGTGCGGGCTGAGGGTGTGATGGTTGGAGCCTCTGTACCACCCTGGTTTGTGAGAATGAAGGCCTGGCCCCAGCCTGGTGAACCAAAGACCTGGGTGTCCGAAGACTTGAGTGAAACCCAGCCCAGGGCAGCTGCTGGCCAGTCGTCCTCACACAAGAAAAGTCTCCATTCACATCTGTTCATTTGGTTTTTCTCACATGCAGCCTGGGCAGATCCTAGCCTACAGTGCAGGGCTCCAGTGCCTGTGGGCTGGCAGACCCTGCCCACAGCTGTCCAGGCTGGGCTGCTTTCAGTGTTAGAGGAAATGAGGGTATGTGTCCTGGGGGACACAGCCTGGGCAGAGGGAGGGGGGACCCTTACACCCTGAGGAGTTGCACTGGGACTGGCCAGTGCTTCTAGAAGAGAGCAGAGCCCCCAAGCTGCCAGGCCTGTTTTCCCACATGAGCTCCGAGGACAGCCACAGCTAAGTCACCTCAGGGTTCCAAGGAGGGCAGCCAGGCTCAGCACACACAAGTGACACCTGGAGGCTGGTAGAACCTGGGAAGGGCAGGGAGCAGCCCCACTCAGGCCAGTGTGGCTGCGTTGGGGGTGTCACAGTTTGGGGTTACCCAGCTGGGATGCCAATTTCCAGGCCTTGAGACCCTGACCCACAACACACCCAGTGCAGCTGGCTAGGACTCAGCACCCTCCTGGTAGGGCCAGTGGGCACTGTCCTCTGTGACCCTGCCTGGCCAGCCGCACGTAGCCACAGCATCCAGACCCACATGGAGCAGGGTGTGGCCACTGGGCTTGGCCTAGCCACTGCTGTCATCCCTTCTGAGGTTAGGAAGTCCTGGGGTGCACAGGAGGTCGCAGCTAGGTGACAGGCCTTGTAGGTCCTGGGGGGCTAGGTCCTTCCCTGGCTGAGCCTGCTGACCCTACAAGGGATCTGAGGAGAGATCTGGGCTTCTGTGACCAGGGCTCCTATCAGCTGCCCACACTCCTGCAGCTCAGGCCTCATCATGAAGCCAAGTACCTCGTGTTCACTGCTGGTCACATTGGACCCAATCCTACCACCTGGGGCTGGGTGCTCCCTGGTCACCATTCACAGCCTGGGCCGTGCCCACTTAGGGCTGTTACTGAGCAGCTGCACCTTGGGAGACCAGAGAGTAGCTACAGGGGGCAGCTGTGGGCAGGTGGCCCCTCCCTACCTCTGCCCGTGCCAGTGTGACACCGCTCACTCTTGCCCACGGCCTGGGGATCATTGCCACCCATCCCCAAGCCCTGCCCTTCCCCCCAAGTGGTGACAGGCAGGGTGTGGGGGCAAGTCCTCAAGTGGTCAGCTTGCTGGTACCATGTAGAGGGCCCCCAGAGGAGAGCGGCACATGGCTTGGCTGATGCTCTACCTGCTGGACAGCACCAGGCCGAGGAATGGACACTGGCCAGGGCTGCTGGACCCTGCTGGGCTTAGCCTTTCTAGATATGGGGCACCTGCCTGGGGTCTCTGCAGCACCTGCTCAGCATCAGTGCTGCTATAGAGCACAAGTGTGGCTGAGTGAGCCCAAGTGAGCCTGCCTTCCGGAACAGGATCCTGTGGGGAACTGTGCGAGTGCCGCTGGCTCTGGCCAGCGCACCCTGCAGGCACTGCCTCGTAGTCCTCCCCTCCACTCCAGCGCTGTGCAGGCTCCATAGCCCAGCCGGCTGGCTACTCCCGCAGAGATGACAGCAGAGGCACTCACCAGCCCCCATGGTGCAGTGCACTCTCAGCAGGCAACGGAGACCTTGGGAGACCCCGCCCTAGCTGGCTGAGGCTTCACAGGAGAGGGTGGTGCAGAGCGGTCCTGACCCAGCGGGGTGGTCCCCACCCAAGGAGCTAAGGTGTGGCAAGAGACCTGTGAGACTAGGGCACAGCCTCCTGGGTTTATTGAATGAGATTTCGCACAGTGCTCCAGCATCCTGGCTGCGCACGGTCCTTTAGTCCTTTAGAAATTAAATTCTTCCATGGGTCCGGCTGCATGCAGGGCACCCGCTGGTCCACAGGGTGCGCAGTGAGGCTCCCAGATCTCCCCACCCTATGTCCTGGTGCCCTCCGTCCCGGCTCCTGCTGGCTCAGAGGTGCGGTGCGTAGAAGGCGGGTGTGCCATAGGTCTGTGAGCCCAGCACGAAAGGTGATAGCACAGCTGGGCCAGACAAAAAGGGCAGCTGCGCAGCGCACACCAGACCCCCGGGTCCATGCGCTGGGTACCCAGCAGGGCCATGCATGGCAAGCGGTGCACCCAGTGGTGGTGATGGGCTGAGAGGGCTGAGCCCACCAGGCAGCCCTGTACCCGGCCCTGCACCTGGCCCGGCAGCCCCACCACCACCAGTAGGTGCACTGGTGTCGGCACCTGGGTTCTGCTTCTTCCACTTGGTCCGGCGGTTCTGGAACCAGATCTTCACCTGTGTCTCGGTGAGGCTGAGTGACAGTGCCAGGTTGAGGCGCTCGCACACCGACAGGTAGCGCGTGGCCTTGAACTTGTTCTCCAGCGCCACAAGCTGCTCATAGGTGAAGGCAGTGCGCGCGCGCCTCGGCTTCCCCGACTTGGAGTCTGAGCCTGTGCGCTTCCTCTTGGGCTTGGCCGCTGTGACCTGCTGGCCTGTCCCTGTGCCTCCTGCTGTCGACGCTGCTGCTGTCGCAGTGGATGTCCCGGGTGTGCCTGAGGCTCCAGGTGAGGTCCCACAGGGCGCAGGGACTGCAACTTCCTCCACAGCACCAGCAGCTGCCTCTGTCTCTGAGGCTCCGGAGCAGCCCGACCCATGGGCCCTGTGGCTGCCACCTCCCCTCGAGACATCCTCAACCTCCTCACCAGGTGCCTCATCCCCACTGTCCGCACTTGGGCTGTGACCACCACTGCTGTAGCCATTGGCCTCGGCTTCGTCTGCCTTGTAGGGGTCGCTAGAACCTGTAGGGGCTGGGACAGAGAGGGGAGTCAGCTTGCCCCATGCCTCCCTAGGGTCTTTTGTTCCCTTGACCACCTCCCCTGGTCCCGCATTCTCTTGCCCTCCTCCCCAGGGCTCCTCCGCACCCAAGCAAAGGACCCTCTCCCGCCCAGACTGTAGCCAGCACCAGCACCAGGACTGTGGTGCAAGCAGCACATCCAATCGATCCAGGGGCAGATACAAACTTAATTAAACTCATTTTGTGTAATGTACAAACTAGTTAAAGGCCATTTAATTTATTTTGGCATATATTACCCTCCAATTATGCCAGGCCCAGGGCCAGCCAAGTACCAAGCATTTCAGAAGTCTGAGGGCTCTTGCCCTAGGCTGGGGACTGGCCAGCGGAGGGCCGACCAGCCACCCTGGCCATCCTTGCCTGAGCTGGCATCAAGCTCCTCCAGGCCTGTCTCTGTCCCTGCTTGGCCTGCCCCCGGGAAACTCTGCCTCTTTCTCCTGCACCAGCCCTGGCTGTGCACACACTTCGGGGTTCTACACTTGGGAGTTTTGGAATTTAGAAGAAAGCCTCTCTTCTGGGCAGCGCTTTGAGGGTCGGCTCTGCCCTTACACCACAGGTGGTCCAAACATCCCAGAGGAGCCAGCAGCTGCCCAAGAGGGGCCAAGACCTGGCTGTCAGGGTGGCACTGAGATTCTGGCTCCGGAAACATAATTCACCCCGGGGAAGGTTCCTGGGGTAACTGGTGCAGGGTGCATGAAGGTTGGCAGGTGTCTCAGGCTCTGGCAGTCTCAGCAGCTGCTCTTGGTGGACCCAGGCGTCCCCTCTCTTCCCTTCCCAGAGCGGCGGAGCCGCTCCCTCCCCACGCCAGCTACAGCCAAGTCGGGGTGATGAGTTCCCCAACAAGTGAAGAGTGGAGGTTCCAAAAACTCCTTGGTGGAGAGCTGGGGTGCTCCCTGAAGCCAAGCTTTGCTCTGTAACTCAGCCCCCAGCAAGGAGTTCGAGTGTTGACCTCGTCCCGCGAAAGAGCCACCCAGCCCAGTGGCCCAGCGTACTCAGGAACGGGGCCGGGAAGTTGGACAAGGCAGGGGCGGGGGATGGGGCACAAAAAGCAATCAGGAGCCGGTCGAATGCAATTCTAGATCAATAGCGGCCCCTAATAAGTGTAATAGGTTTTAATCGAGTAATTATCCGAATTTTGACCCTATAATTTAGATGTTCAGGGGGAGTTTGCAAGGTGCTTGAAAGAGATATGCATGCGCCGTAATGGGATATCGACCGGACCGGGGGCGCGGGCCGCCCCATTACCGGCCGCTTTCCGCCGCTAAGCACATTTCCCCTTAACTGTAATCGAAGGGATTTAATTGTTTTTCCAGAGATAACCAGCGTTTTGTCACAATTAGTCCGATTTGTCCAAAAAGAGAGAGAGCGAGAGAGAAATAGGGAGAGAAGGATGGCAGGGAGGCCCGGCGGGCGAAGGTCGCGGGGGCACAGCGCTGCCCTCGGGCCCGACACACGCGGGCGCGGACCCCGCAGCCTCCACAAGCGAACGCGGCTCCGAGTCCGGATCCGGCGGAAGCCGTGAACCCCGCGAACTGCGAACTTTTCCGCAGGCCTCGGCGGACGGGGCCCCTCGTTCGGATCCGGGTGCCACGCAAGAGAGAGGCGAGGCCGGCCCGGTCCGGGTTCCCGGCCCCCTCTACTCACCCGGCGGCGCGGCTCCCGCTCCGGCTCCAGCGGCGGTGGCGAGGACCCGGCGCTCCGGCTCCTCCGTGCGAGGCAGGCGTCCCGAAGCGACGGGGCCCGGGGCGCAGGGGGTGCTTGGGGCGGGAGACACGGGGCCCAGCAGCACGCAGCGGCGCCGGCGGCTGTTGAACTTGTTGGGATCCAGGATGTCCAGCACAGAGAAGGAGGTGGGGCGTGGGGGCGCGGCGGGCCGCGCGGCTCCGGGTCCCTCGGGCGCCGCAGGCACTGTGTCGCTGGCGGCGAGCAGCGGGGCCCCGGCGCGGGGGAAGGCGGGCGGCTCGGCGCGCCCGTCCATGGCGTCCCGAGCAGCGGTGGCCGGAGGCAGCGCGGGCCCCGGGCCCGGTCCGGAAGGCGGCGGCGGCGGCGCAGGGATGTCCCCGGGGGCCCCCGGGCCGCTCGCGCTCATGCCGGCTCCAAGGCCTGGGCCCAAGCCTACTGCGCGCCCATGCCCGGCGAGGCGCGCGCGCGGGCGGTCGAGCGCGGACGCTCCCGGTGGGCACTGCCTGGCGCTTCCTCCGCCGCTCCCGACCGGCGCATTTATGGCGGCCCCGCGGAGGCGCCCACGCACCCCACGCCGCACACACGTGCGCCCGCCGGCGGACCGGACCCTGCCGCCTCGTTAGCGCGCGCGCCTAATTGGCTGCGAACGGCCCCGCGGGCAGGAGGCGGTCCTCGCGCGGGGCCAGGACGAGCCGCGGCCGGACGGCCGGAGGCGCGGGCCTGGGACGGAGGCTGTGGCGGTCGGTAAGCAGTGCCGCCGCGCCCCCCTGGCCTGGAGCCGCGCGCCGCCTCCTCGTGAAGAGGGAGGAAATATCGGGCTTAAGGGGCCGCAAGCTCGGACGCCGCGGAGGCCCCGCGGGTGGGGGCGTGGGCCAGGAGCCCCGAGGTGGCCCGGACGTCCTCGCTCGGGCTCGGTCTCGCCTGCGCCTAGCGCGGGCTCGGGCTGGGAGGCCCTGCGGCCCCCGGCCCCGCAGCTCCGGGTGGGTTCGCGCGGACTCCGAGCCGCGCCGATCCTGGCCCCTCGCGCGCGCCCCGAGGCCTCGGTCCCGCCGCGCGCGGTCGCCCTGGGCGCGTGTTTGTGCTGGCGTAAGGTCCTCAGCCTTCGGTCGGCGCCCGCCCCCCTGCACGCCGTCAAATTGGGGCCGGGCCGAGTCCCCGCGGGGGCGGGGCTACGGCCCCGGACCGCTTGATAGAAGTAGAATCGGAAAAGGAGGGCCGCGGGGCTCTCTGCCGCCCCCGCCCCACTTATGGACCCGAGATGGCGAGCGTGCGGCAGGCGGCCTGCGCCAACGCCGAACCCCTCAAGTAAGGGAAACGTGTTTCTTCTAGAAAGAACAAGACAAACACCCCGCCAAGTGGGGAGATCGCTCGCGACGAGTTTTTGCGCACGCTGCGTCCTCAGCTGCGACACTCGCAGGACGGCCCCGCGACCCTCGTAGGTGCAGCCCGGAGCCCGCGTCGCCCTCCTGCTTCGGCTGCAGCAGCCAAGGAGCCGACTGCCTCCGGGGGACCCAGGTGGGAGCCGGCGGTGGAGCGCGCGCGCGGCCTCGGGGTGAGTGCGCGCCTCCCCGCTATGTCCCCGGAGCCTTTTCCGTGCAAGGACGGGTCCTTTGCAATTACCGCGGGCAATGATCCTTCGGAAGCAGAAATTAAAAGTTGGGAGAAATAATGGGGGGCCGAGTGGCTGTAATTTGGGCCAAGCTCGGACCTGCTTGGCCTCCGGGAGGTGGGGGCTGAGGCGGCCCGGGAGCCTCCCCCTCCCGCGCTCCCCGAGTGCTGGCCCATCCCGCGATCTAATCAGACTCACAACACTGTGTCCTTCCTTGCCAGGACTTGATTATTCTTTATCTTTAAATTATAAATCACCTCTGGGGAAGGAGGGTGGGTAATCTCTCATCGCAGCGAGGTAATTATCTCCTTCCTGCCCCCACCTAGGTCTCTGTTCGCTCCCTCCCCTCCCCAACTGAGTGTGAATATAGATGTGCGAACCTCATTCATGCACACACGCACACACACACACACACACACACACTCATTCACAAGCACAAAATCACGGATTCATTCATGAGCATCCAGCCGCAGGAGCGCCCGGCGCACGGCTCTGAGTGTGCATGGTGTCCCCCTCCCTCCTCCTCCCAACCAGCTCCTCGGTTGCTTACGCCCTTTAGAACTCTTGGGGGGTAGAGGCACGAGCCCCTCCACTGCTTCCCTGGGGAAGGGGAAGGCTGGGCAAACCGCTGTGAGCGCACAAGTACGTCTCACCAGCGCTTTGACCACAACCCACACCCAGTGGGTTCCCAGGTAGCCATGGTCCAGACACCACAGGTAGAGGGAGAATTGGGCGCCAAACCTGGTCCTTCGACAACTTTCAAGACAACACAAACACACAGGTTTCATACAGTGTAAACAGAGTATAAAAACATGATGGTTATCACCACACAAAGTAAATATACAACATTTTAAATCGGAAGTGTAATGAGCATACTGGATCATCCAGCGCAGTGTAACATATAACTGTACGGGGTTTTCCCAGCACAGCACCAAGGGTTCTTCCTGCTGATGGAGGGCTGGCTCAGGGCTGGTGACCATTAAAAAATGTGCAAGTTCCAAGGTTCCCCTTCTCCACCTGCCCTGCCCCTTCACATCCTAATGGGGCCGCAGCAGGCAGGGTAATGAGCTGTTCATCTGAATTCAGGCTGGGGAGTAGGGGCCAGGTCCTCCAGAGCTAGCAGAGCGTTTCTGTGGCTTCCCTTGGAAGGCTGATATGGGGGGGCATGTGAGGAGCTCATGGCAGCCTTTTGTACCCTCACAACCCCATCCCTGAGCAGCAACCCCACCCCAGAGACAGGTGGTGTCCCCTTCTCCTCTTCCTGATAGTCAACCCTGGGAGTCTGGGGCTATAAAGATGTTCTTTCACTCCTAATCACAATTGATTGTCAATTGAACCTTATTTGTGCAATCTTTGCCCATCTTCCATCTCAAGTTATCTCCAAGCCACCAGCCTCATTTGTGGGGGCCTCAGGTGGGCACTGACAGGCGATACTGATACCGTGCCTGGGACTGGGATGCCTCTGCCTGCCTGGCAGACAGAAAATGTGCCCATCATGCTCAGCCCCATCTGCAATGCGCTGCTCCTGACAAGCGGGTCACACAGTTTGAGGGGCAGTGATAGATGATGTAGGGCTAGAAATTTAGGGGGAGGGTGATGGCAAAGGTTCTGAAATAGGCCAGGAGGAGCAGGTAGGAGCTGAAATTTCTGGTCTTCTCAACATTATAGCTTTTTTAAATTTGGGGGAGACAAGAGAAAGTAGGGGAGGACCCAACTTTGCTGTTAATTAATCCCATCCTGAGTGGCCACCTTCTCTATGCAAGTGTGTGGGTGGGAGACCCTGCTCCTGGGTACACTTGTGGACAGGCAGGAAGGCGCGGTGTTCAAGCATCTCGGGGTGAATACACATACAGACCACCTCTACTCCATCTAGGTTTTGCTTCGTGCTGCGCACATGCCACCCCGTGCCACCAGAGTCCCATCCAGTCTACAGATCAGTGTCCATCTTGAGTGTTGAAACCGGGCCACCTCCCTGTGGGTAGTGTGCATTGGGGGAGGCAGACTAAAGCTCTGAGCTCCTTCCTCTCTCCTCTCCACCTCCTCTGCCGTTTGGCACACCCTGTTGCTCACCAGAGTCTGGAGAATTTATGCTGTGTTCTGTGTACTGGCTTTATCATCTTCTGTAATACACACCGCTTGTCCAGTTTGTTTGTTTGTTTCGGTATCAGGGATCAAACTCAGGACCTTGTGCTTGCCAGGCAAGTACTTATTCCACTGAGCTATCTCCCCATCCCTTCCTCCATTTTTCTAAGCCACCTCCAGAACGGCTGGCGGACAGCTACACGAGTTCAGCACCGTGGACAGCGTCATGCGCTGCGCTCCATCCTCACCCGATGCCCAAGAGTTAAGGGGATGCTGAAGAGCGGGAGTCCAAGCATTGCGCGTGTCACATGCCCGGTGATATGCCTGAACCCCCGGAGGCCCAAGGTCGCTGGCTTCTGGGGCTTCCATCTGAAGCCCGGGATTTGGACAAGTAAGGTGGGCATCCCAGGCCTGGCTCATGCGACGTAAGCTGGGAGTGCAGCAGAGGTGTGGCTCTTTAACACAGCCAGAGTGTACGGGGGGGGGGGGGGGGGGGGGGGGGGGGGGGGGGGGGGGGGGGCGGACAGCGGGAGTCTGGGTGTCTCTGTGTGCCAGGGCAGAGCACCTACCTCCAGTAGATACTGGCCCTGTCTTGTGCACTCCAAAGGGCTTACTGGCCATAAGGTTAGGGGTGTGGGGATTGCACTTCACAGAACAGTGCATGAAGCATGTGCTCTGGGCCACTTCTCTGAGCCCGAGGGAGGGCAGTCCAGGCTAGGTGCCCAGAGCAACCTGCCTCACAGGCAGTCCTGATGCCCCTGCCGTCTGTAGCCTCTTCACCAGCCACTGGCTCAAGGGTGCCTGCTACCTTCCTGCCAGGTTGTGGGCTTGAGTGACTTCACTGTGGTAGGTGTGAGTTGGGATGCCCATGACCTCTACCAGGGGAAGCCAAGCCATGTTATCTGGAGGTGTATGGTCAGGGGATCCCTCTAGAGTGGAGGGCCTGGGTGCCTTGGCACTGAATGCCAGCCAATAATGCCCCACTCACTTCTCACTGTCCTGGTCACAACCTGGCTTCTCCCTTGTATTTTCTATCATTCTTAAATATAAACTGAGTCATAATCCTTCAAAAGTTGTTATGGTCATGTCCAGGTTCTGCAGCTGACAGGGGCCCTCACCAACTAGGTCCTTGGGCTGCAGCAGAGTCTCTGCACCTGCATTCTGTGCCAAGCAGGGGCTGGCAATGCCCTCAGCTGCCTGACCTCCTTACGGCACTGTGCCATTCTGCTTCCCCCACCCCCAGCTTCAATAGTCTTGTCTAACACACTCATGGTCTTGACCTGTCTGTGGAGGCTCTGGCCCCTGACTGTGGGCTCCTGAATACAGAGTCTCACTGGCTTGGTGTTCTTGTGGAGGGCTGCAAGCAGCAAGAGCATGTTTGAACTAACTAAAAATGGGGTCAAGAGGTGGGGGAGGACCACACCCACACACTGTCCCCCACTCCATGGGAGGTGCATTTGGTTCCCACGGGCAAACCCTGGGATCCATGCATGTGTGGTTTGGCATGGATCAGCCTGCTCCCAGCCCTGTGGACACAACTGCTATGCATGCTAGGAGGAGTTGTCCTGGGCTGGCAGTCACCTGCAGGCACACATCCTCCCCTAGAGCTCCCTCAGCTTTCTCCTTTCCTGCACCCCCATTTCTCCTGCCCTGGAAATCCAGCCACCCAAATCCCACCTTGGCTCTGCCTGAGCCACCCCAGGCCATGGAGTCACCTGCACAGCATGGCAGAGTGCCTACAGCATAGTTCCCTGAGCACAGCTGAGGCTGCAGTGCTGTAGTAACAGCAGTTCTTCTCCTTGGTCAAAGCCCCATGCAGCCAGGGAAGTGCAGAGTCTGAAATACAGTGTATGGGGCAGCTCACTGCCATTCTTCCTTCCTGGCCCTCCCTCCCTCCATTGTTCCTCCAAGAACCTGTATTTCTGGTGTGGTAGTGGGACCTGGGCAGCCTGGCTGAGGGAGGCCCCTTGCTTCCAGCCTCAGCTCCGGAACACAGGTGCCAGTGTGCAGCTACACCCTGGCCTGGGGTGAGAGTGTGGCACCCATGGGAACCCACATCCCAGCCCAAGTTGCAAAAGCCCAGAGAAGGCAGCGTAGTACCACTATCCCGAGCTGCTGTCCTGAGCCATTGGGTTCTCTGGGATGTTCCTCACCAGCAGTGACTGTTGCCACCTGCCCAGTTCCTGTCTCGCCCCTTCTTTTGCCTCCTCTCTCCACATGACCAAGGTTCCATGACTTTCTGTTCATCTCCAACCTGTCTTGGTACTGAGGAGCCCCCCTTTTGGGCATTTCCTGTGGACACCTGACCCAGGTAGTGCCACGCGACCCACCTTCATCCTGGTGCCACAAGGTTCAGGGTCCCTTCTTCTATCAATCAGTTCCTCCTGGGCAGGCTAGGAATGGGCCAATGTGGTCACCAGGCAGGGGCCGGGCATAGCATCCTGCTTCCCACCCTCAGGCGGTATCCTGGAGCCTTAGCAGAGGCAGGCCACTCTCTGTCCCCCACCTAGGGTATGAAAGACCTGGATTAGAGTGGGGGCAGTGGTGTGAGCCAGGGAGAGAGCTGGGTCAAGAAGACTTGGGGGTGGACGGCAGACAGCCAGGTGCATAGGAGGTACTCTGTGGCTGGATGGCCTTGGCCCTTTATACTGGCACGTCCGCACACATACATCTGCTCACACGCACGCACGCTCACATTCTCACATTCGTGCACACTGCCTGTGGCCCGACCAGGTCACCGAATAATGAGCTTAATTGAGGTTAATGGCTGTTGCCCAGCCCCTTGGTTATTAAATTATCACACGCATGAATCATAATTAGAAGTTTAGTAACCGCGCCAGGGACTCGAAGTAGATTCTCAGGCTTTCAGCCCTGCTCCCCTGCGCCTGACGGCCGGGCTAGAGGCTGCGCCCGGACGGCAGCGTGGTCCTGCGAGGCCCCTGCTGCACGCTCCGCCTGCCTGGGAGCCCAGGTTCGCCTGCTCTGCCCGGGCCGCGCCGCGCAAGTCGGGTCCAGACTCAGCGAGAGACGCGTGCTGACTCCGGCACTACCTCTGCCTCGCCTCCGAAGCTATGCTGCGCTGGTGGTTGGGGTGGGGAGGTAGGGGGTGAAGAGGGGCGGGGGGGGCGGCGCGGGCGGGAGGGGAGGGTAGAGGGCGCCCTAGGCGCAGCCCCTGCCTTTTTGTACTCTCTCTCTCTCTCTCTCTGTCCATCTCCCTTTCCATCTCTCCATCTCCCCATCTTCCCCTCTCTCTCTCTCTCTCTCTCTCTCTCTCTCTCTCTCTCTCTCTCTCCATCTCCCTCTTTCCATCTCTCTCTCCCTCTCTTCATCTTTCTCCCTCTCTCCATTTTTCTCTCCTTCTCTTCATCTCTCCATCCTCCTTTCTCCTTCTCTCTCCCCATCTATCTCTTTTCTCTCTCGCTCTCCCTCTCCCTCTGTCTTCCTCTCTCTCTTTCTCCATCCCTTTCCTTCTCTCCCTCTCCTCCGCTCCTCTTATTTATTTTCCCTTGTGGCTGGAACATATTGAAGGGGAGGAGAAGGCGACGAGGAGACCCCCGCGCGCCGCGCAGTTTAACGATTTCAAATGAGCCCGGCGCGGCCTGACAGTCCCGTGTCAGGGCGGCGATGACGGCTAAAATTACCCGGAATCAATATCCTCACCGGGTGTCCCGGGCTGATAAGCTCCACCAAGACAATGTTGACTATTAAAGTCGACAGCTTGAGATATTACACTATTAGTTATGCTATTTTTAATAATCTATAATATTTGGGCGATAATTAATTAATTATACGGGTCAGATAATATCTAGCGCTGGAATGAGGTCTGAGGACCCATTACTGCAGTAATGAGAAAGGAGAATCTAATCTGGGGCAGGTGCTGCCAGGCTGGGTGCTAGCCTGGGCCACAGCCTGCAGCCCGGCAGCACCTTGCACCTTCACCTTGGAAGGCCTGGAGCTGAGAGCAGGATTCTGGTGCTGCGAGGTGGGGATGGGGCAGGTGTCTGGGCGCCCCCACCCCCGCACCTAGAGCATGCCCCGCCCCCAACCCCAGGCCCCTTTCTCTGCACTGCACCATCTCTGTGCTCAGGGCTCAGTCCTGCCATCAGATGTTGCCAGTGCCTTTCTTCACACAGAGACTGATCCCAGCCGTGGCTTGGGCCCTGGACGACTCTGCTCCCTCCTCTACTCTAGTGCGCCCCCCCAGTCGTTCTGCGGCCCTACTCAGGACCTTTACACCAGCTCCGCTCACCCCACTGCCCCGCCACCTCTTCAGCGTTCTTGATGGCCCCGCCACGCCCTACTGCTGCCGAGATAGCGCCGCTAGAGGACACACCTGCTTCTGCTGTTCCACCCTCCTGTCTGAAGTTGGGCTGTGGACAGGACAACCACGTCTGGGGTAGCAGCTGCTTCTCCCCCACGGGAGGCTCTCAAGTGAGCAGCGAGAGCGCATGGTGCCCGCCCTGAAGAGGACCCAGGCTGTCCCTGTGGTCATCTGGGCCTCAGTGGCGCCATCTCCTGGGGGCTGCAGACTTCGGCTCTGGGAACTCTGCAGCCTCAACCCCTTGGCACCCAGGTCCTGCCTGAGTGCTTACAGAGGATTCCTCGAATGTCTGCCTCCTCCCAGCTCCAGGACCAGTGACAAATGCTCCAGCCCAGAAAGTGTTTTGGTGGCCTAGCTCCTGGAAAGTTTTAAAAAATCATCTTTGCAGTATTGGGATTCAAACCTGGCTCTGCAGGGGCTGGGCAAGGGCTCTGCTGCTGAGCTGCACCTCAGCAGTTGACCTGTGCATGTTAAAGTATGTGCACATGCATGTGAGGAGTGTGTAGACTGCCATCACTGGCCCCAGTCTCTGGTCCTCTGTCTTGCACGTAGAAGGAAACCTGGCGGGTCCCACGGTCACCCTGGCCCTAACCCTAGGGTTCCTTGTAGTTCTAGCCTGGTTCCTGGGTGGCCAAAGCACACTTTCCCATGGACTCCTTCAGGTACTGACCTGGCTTCTGGAGGACAGGAAGGGTGTGGGGTGGCAGTGGCTTCTGGCTCAGGGATGGAGCAGAAGGACAGACCCTGGTTAGACATTTTCCAGTTGCTGTTTCATGGCAATGAGTTGGAAGCCCTGTGGTAAAGCCTGGCAAGGACAGTCTGCTCCCTGGCGCTATAGTTTCAGATGTGTTTGTGGGAGGCTTCGCTCTGCAGTTTGGATTCCTGTCCTGTCTCTCAGCTTTGGACCTCTGGTGACACTACTACCTCAGTGCATCAGAAACCTCACCCCTTAGCCACTTTTTAGGCTGCAGGGAACTACGTTGCTTTTCTTTTCTTCAATGTTGCAGATGGAACCCAGAGCTTTGTGCTCTGAGGCTAAACCCCAGCCCTTCTCTAATTTTTAAACTTTGAGACAGGGTCTTGCAGTATAGCCCAAGCTGGCCTTTTGTTCCTCCTGCTTCAGCCTCCCAAATTGCTGGATAGGTGCCTTGCTAGAATTGGAGTTATTTCTATCTTTAAATTCAGTACATCCCCAATTTACAAATATTCCAGTTGTAAACTTTGACACATACTCATGGAGCTTGCATTGTGAACACTTGTGGATTCAGACCCATGGCAGAAGTAGCTCACGTGCCCTCCATCTGCGCTGCTATGTGCTGGCTGCTGTGGTGCACAGAGCCCAGGCAGAGCCAGGTGTGGGCTCTGGAGGAACAGCAGCAGGAGGAACAGCAGCGGTGTGGACGGGATGGCTAGGACACGCAGAGCAGACACCGGAGAAGCAGGAGGGCAGACATGGGGCTATCTGTGCAATGCCACACTGGCGGTCACCACAGTCACTGTGCAAGTAAAACTAGCTTATTTAATCAGGCATGGTGGCTCATTCCTGGCATCCCTGCACTTAGGAAGCCAGGGCAGGAAAACTGCTCAAGTTCAAGTCTATCCTGGGCTACATAAGGGAACTCAAGGCGAGCCTGCACTGCATAGTGAGACATTGTCTCAAGAAAAAAAACTTGCAGTATTGTGTGCGTGTGTGTGTGTGTGTGTGTGTGTGTGTGTGTATTTCTGTGCTTTCTACAGTATATTTGCTTCAAAGGTGTGTACAACTAACTTTGTCTGATGAAGGAATGAATCCTGCTCACAAAGTTCTCCCTTCCTTAGTTCAATCCCCGGAACTGCAAAATAAATAAATAAATAAATAAACAAAGTTCTCCCTGAGCAGTGCCTGCTCATAAGTCATGGACTCTGTTTTTGTGGAATTTTCCAGTGAAGCTATGTGTCCTGGAGTTCTCTCTTGGACCATCACCGATGGTGCCTGCAGAGCACAGGCCCCTGTCCCACTGTCCTGCTCTGCATGAGAAGCCCCCACCCCTGGGAGCCCAGTATTCTTGTGGCTAGAAGTAGGATCTGCTTGGCTAGGACTATCAATTTTATTAAAGAAGAATCAGCTTCTAATTTAATCAGTGCTGCCCAATTCCATGGACTCCTGCTTTCGCTTTATTTTTCCCTTCTTCTGGTTGCTTAGGTTTGTTTGTTCATTGCTTTTTGCTCTTGTTCTTTCCTCTTCCTTCTCCTTCTCCTCCTCTTCCTCCTCCCAGGGATTGAACTCAGGACCCTAAGCTTTCCAGGCAAGCACTCATGCCTGCTGAGCTATATTGTGGCCCAAGATGAGGATTATTGATAAGGTCCTCAAATGTAAGCATTTATTTCTCTCTCTCTCTCTCTTTTTTTTTTTTTTTTTTTTTTTTGGTGGAACTGGGGATTGAACTCAGGCCCTTGCTCTTGCCAGGGAAGAGCTTATTCCACTGGCCATCTCCCCAACTGAAACATTTATTTCTAAAAAATTCCCCATAGTACGGCTTTATCCTCATACAACAGTTTTCTTTCATTTCAAAGTGTTTTCTAGTTTTCTCTGAACTAGACGTCTGGTTTGGTCTCTGTTGTCAAAGCATGCCCTTTGTACACTGGGACTCTTCAGCATCCCTTAGATCTGCTTTGTGAGCCCTGAAAGTAGTTCTGTGGATACTGGTGAGAAAGAGCTTGCCTGTGGCTGCTGGGTAGCTGTCCAGGGCTGCCCCTGTCTTCTCTATTCTCTCTCTCTCTTTCTCTCCCCCTCTGTCTCTCTGTCTCTGTCTCTCTCTCTCTCCCCCTCTGTCTCTGTCTCTCTGTCTCTCTCTCTCTCTCCCTCTCTGTCTCTGTCTCTCTCTCTCTCCCCCCTCTGTCTCTCTGTCTCTCTCTCTTGTCTCTCTCTCTGTCTCTCTCTCTGTCTCTCTCTCTCTCTCTATTCTCCATTGTCACCTGCCTGGCTGTCTCCTGCCACCATGAGGAGGAGCTGTTGAGGTCTCTGTGGTGACTGGGAGCTGTCATTCCTGCTCTTGGGTCTATCTGGTTTTTGTTGTTGTTATTGTTTTTGTACTGCAGATCAAACTCAGAAGCCTGCACTTGCCAAGCAGGTGCTTAAACCACAGAGCTATCTCCTGGGCCTGCTTCATGTGTTTGGGAAGTCTGTTGGGGAAATGGGCAGGCTATCTCAGAACTTTGTAGGGAAAGAATCTCCAGCATGTTCAGGAAGGTGTCTGGCCTCCCCCACAGTCTTCTGTCAGCATGTCAGAGATATGTTTGGGCATCTTCTGACTTCTGGCTTACGGATGTAGTTGAGTGCCCTCTTGTTGAGGAGTCTCCATGTGTGTGCACATGTGTACGCACGTGTGCATGCCTGGGTGCCTATATGCACACACCAATGCCCCAGTCTCTTTCCCTGCCTGAGGAGCCAGCAGGGTCACACTCAGGGACCTGATGACCTTGTACAACACTAATGGTCACCCAGGGCCCCACCTCCTACTTCTGAGCCTGATCCTGGTTCCTTTCCAAGGCCCCCATGGAGATCAACCTCAACTCACAGCCTGGGGACACTGGAACCTTGTCAGGCCACAGACCTTGAACAGTGGCTTTGGTTTGGGCCTTTTCCCTGGAGACTGCTATGTCTGTGCTCCTTCGTCGCATCTCTCTGGGTTTGTGTTTCTCACTCCAGGTAGAGGGCAGGAAGCTCATCCCCAAAGCGGCCTCTGTCCCCTGCCAGGCCCTGTGGTCTTGCTGTCAGTCCAGGTGGTTCAGATCCCAGGGCTGGTTTTTGCTCTCAGGTACTACTCATATTCCCAAGGGTAAGAGGTCAGCGGGACCCCTGCAGCTGGCACCCTGGGATCAGTTAGGGCTCATCCCCTGCTTCCTTGCTGTATCACTGGAATCCTCTTTTGTCTCTGGCTGCTGTCCAAGTTTTTTCCTTCTTTTGTCTTTGATTTCCAGTCATCTGAATTTGGTGCTTCTAGGCATAGATTTTGTTGAGTTTATCCCCTTTGGAGTTCACTGAGCTTTTTTTTTTTTTTTTTTTTTTTTTTTTGGTGGAACTGGGGGTTGAACTCAGGCCCTTGCACTTGTTTGCCAGGCAAGCACTTACTCTACTGAGCCATCTCCCCGGCCCCCAAGATAACAATATTTATTTCTAGTAGCTCTGGCTTGGCCACCTCGATGAGTCACCCAGGTAAGGAGGGATCAGCTTCGATTTTAGGCCATGTCTCTGGAGGTGGTTGTGTCCTTGCCACACCCAGGCCCTGTGCCCAGCACTGTTGCCTGGACCTTCAGTTCCAGCAGGCAGATTCCAGGCTGGCCTCTAGAGAGGTGCCTATAGATGTTCCCTGCCTCTCCTTTGGGAATATGAGGGCGCAAGGGTTAGGTCTGTGTCCTGGGCACACAGGACCCTGAGGCTCTGCTCATTGCTTAAAAACCCTTGTTTCTCTCTTTTACTTACACTGGGTAATTGCATTGATCTCCCTAAAAGTACAGTGATTCCGGTGTCTCCTTCATCCTCCACCTTCTGAGTCAGCCTTTATGGGGCCATCCCAACCTGCCCCATGCCTGAGGGGTCAGGTGACAGTGGAGAACCAGGCTGACCCATGAAGTTGGTCCGACGGTTGTGGGTTATTGTTAAACTGATTAACAGGCTGACCCATGATTCTAGCGAGCATTGCAAAATGGCCTTTCTCCCATTCTGTCTCTCCTTTCTGGCTGATGAGCTGGAATCCCATGAGGAGAATTCATCTTTCTTAGCTATATTCTCTGACCACAGGCTGTTTCAGGAGGCCAGGTGGCAGCTCTTGTCTTTCCTGTACTTGTATTGGAGCTGGGGATTTGGCTCAGTGGTAGAACGCTTGCCTAGCAAGCTGGAAGCCCTTGGTTCAGTCCTCAGCAACAAAAACAAAAAATTTAACAACAACAACAAAAAGAACCTCCCCTAAAAAACAATTCAACCAAAAAAATACAGTAAAATCTCCTGCACTTGTGTGTCAGGGTAAAGAGCTAGGCCCTGCCAGCTCCGTGGGGAATGGTGGGGTGTTGGTCCCTGTGTTTGTATCTGATTTTGGCGGTGGTGTGGGCTTCGTCAGAGCTGCTGAGTCTGAGTCTCCCGCAGCTGTTTTTTCCATGACATGCAGGGTGTCTCACCAATGCCTTGGCAGGTTTCTGTTTCCCTTTTGTGTGGGTTTATTTTCATAATTTTTGTTTTTTGTAGCACTGAGGACTAAGCCCAGCCCATTCACGTGGAGATTCATCCTTGGTTCTTTTAAAAGTATTTTAAGGCAAGACCTCACTAAGTTGCTAAATTTATCTAGGCTGGGTTGTGCTTGTGGCCCTCCTGCCTCAGCCTACCAGAAGCATGGGATTAGAGGTGTGTACCCCCCCTGCCCAGCTCTCACTAGGGTTCAGATCAGCCCTTCCCTGACAGCTACTGATTGCAATATATACTGGCCACTTGTGTGTGTTCCTTGGGGAAATCTCTGCTCAGATCTTTTCTGTTCTATTTTTAATTCCTTTTCTTGGTGCTGGACATCAAACCTGGGGCCTTTCATGTGCTAGGATGGGCTGCAGTCTGTGTGACAGCAGTGTGGGGGTGACCCAGGAATGGAGGGCCTGCCAGGGCCTGGGAGTCTAGACTTCACCCTCAGCCACTGAAGGGCTCTGTATGCCAGAGCCCCAGGGCTGGGCTTACCCTGCAGGAGGTGCTGCTGGGTGGATCTGGGGCAAGTGAGGCAGCCTGTTTTTGTGTTTTCTATGGCAGTGGGGGGCTCCTCTCTGGCTTCTGGCCCACTGTGCTCCTGGGAGTGTCTTTCTGAGTGCCAGGGCAGCTGCCTGCTCCAGGCCTCCATCAACAGCCTAGGCCTGCCCCTAGTCCCAGCTCTGCCTCTCTGGGTCAGCCCCAGTTGGCATCTGGACAGGCTCTGGTCTTCCTGTGTCCCTCAATGAGCAGGACACTTGGAGCCCACCAGGGAAGGAACCGCCTCCTATGAGTCTGTGGCGCTGGATGTGTGTGTGCCCCTATGTACATGCATGTGCATTCCCAAGAGCCTTCCTGGAGGAGTGCTGGGGCAGTAGGATGGGCACTGCTCATTGTGGGTCCAGCCTGAGTTCTCTGCCATGGGGGGATGGAGGCACCAACTGTCAGTGGGGCCTGCGCAGCCTGATCTCTTTTTTGGCACCAGCTCCAGCTGGGGGAAAGGGTAGCAGAGGCAGTACCTAGGGGGCACTAGGCAGCAAGGGGCCCTGTCTGGCCACCTGTACTTCCATAGGCCAGGGGCTCTGCACAGGAACAGGTAGGGGTCTTGCAGAAGCAGTCCCCAAGGCTGTGAATATAGCCTGTGGCCCAAGGGCCTCTGGAGCCACCTGTCTAGGGGCAGGAGGCTACCATCAGTGCCTCTGCACTCCATGCAGGGAACACTGTTTTTCCAGCACCCAGGCATGGGGGCCTGCTGTGTACTCAATTCTCCAGGCTCCCTCTGAATGGGCACAGGCCTGGGGCATCATAGATTTGGGTTCCCAGGAAGGAAGGGCCAGGCTATTGGGTGCCAGTGGGGGCTCCTAAGCCCTGTCCAGAAGACCCCAGAGAACAAGAGGCTGGAGGAGGCACTGGAGCTCAGGTCAGTGGTCCTGGCCCCACTAGAAGAAGCCACAGAGCACCTCAGAGGCTTATCTCCCCTACCCCCACTGTGTCACAGAGACCAGAAGTGCCAGAAGGTGGGGAAACTGAGGTATGAGGCAGAGAGGGTGCTATGGTAATGGGGATTGGGCAGAGTCAGAGGCCAAGTGGGGTCCTTTTACCCCTGTGCTGCCCACCAATCCCATAAGCATCTGCAGCCCAACAGTTTGTTCCTGTGCCCCAGAGGGGCCCCCCCAACAACAGGGCTCAGCCTCCCTGCTGTGACCTTTGTTTGCCCCAGAAGTCACAGCAGCTGTAGAACACTCCCTGGTGACGCCGGTCCTCACCGCAATGGCAAGGCCAGGCCTGGGTCCCTGGACATGGTTGCTCAAGGAGTTCGGAGGTTCTTTCTCACCACTGTTGCTCTGGGCTTGACTGGCTATCTCCCCTGGTAAGGGCCACCCTGCGTGTGGGCCGAGTCCTAGCTGGCATTGTTCCTCTGAGGGTCTCCCTGCCTGCTGTGGGCCTGACGGGTGTCATCCTCCCCTGGCTGGGTGGAGACTGTGGTTTGGCCCCTGGTGCCTGGTGTGGACCTGGGGATGGCACTGAGCAGAGCTGCTCCTGCTGGTCCCAGAGCACAGGCTCAGAGATGGCTGGTGTGGCCCTAGTTCCCAGCCAGCTCCAGCCAGCTCTCCAGGGCCAGGAGTGGTAAGGGGCTCAGACCAAGTGCAGTCTGAGGTGGAGCAGCTGACTGATCCCTAGCATGCAGCTTTCCTGGCTCAAGGGCAGCCTCAGCCCATGCTTGCTAGGGGGCTGGGCCCTCCTGAGGCTGCTTCTGGGCAGCATTTGGCTGGGAGCTCAGCATGCCAGCTGCCCTGACAGGACCAGTGCACCCCTGCCTCAGCTTCCCACTGGCGATGAGATTCTGTAGCTCTCTGCAGTGTCCTTGGGGAAGCCAGGGTAAAGGTACGGTGCCTTGTTTAGCTGGAGATGGGGAAAGGCTGCACACATACCCAGTATACTTGTTGATGAGTGATGTAAAATTAGCTGAGTACGAATGGTACTAAACCCAAATGCTCTGTGTGGCTTTGAAAGCAAATATCCATCTCCTTCAGCCCTGCCTATGCCAGCACCAGCCTGTTGGGTCATTGGTCACAGGTCACCAGGAGGCCCCCAGCCCAGAGCCACAGGCTCTGCACTCTGTAGTGGCTGTGAGCCTTCAGCCGTGTTCTGCACAGGCCCTGGCTCTGTAGCCATGAAATTGACCTGCCACTGTCCCTAAGGTGCGCCTGCCACTCGTGTGTGTGGGGAGATCCTGGTTTCTGCGCAAGGTCCCAGAGCCCTTCCTGAGGCTGCGTAAGCTACCACTTTGGGCAGCTGAGGGTCCCTGCCTCTCACAATCAACCTGGGGCTAACCAGGTGAGAGAAGTGTCCCCAGCAGAAATCACAGTGAAGGACTGGGGCCAGGGAGATGGCTTAGTGGAATAAGCGCTTCCCTGGCAAGTGCAAGGGCCTGAGTTCAATCCCTGGTTCTGCCAAAAGAAAAAGAGATGCACAGTGAAGGACTGACGTGCCTCAGATTCCTTGCTAGAGGCTCACCAAACTCCTTCCCTCCCACCTCCTGTGTGACCTCAAGCAACCAATGCACCCATGTCACACCTCAAGCCTCAGGACAGTACCTTGGGAGTGAAGGAGGTTAAGAGTGAGTACACCCCTGGGGTCTGCAGCACTGGAAGGACAGCAAGTATGTTCCTATTGTTTGGAGAGAAGAATAACTTCTGATGGTGTCTAATCTGAAAGTAGATCCCGATGCGGAGCAATGTGGGCCAGGGAGGCTGTATGTGATTTTCTTGTTATGTTCATTGTTCACCATCATCACCATCACCACCACCATCCTCACCTGGACCATCACCATCACCTCCATCACCACCACCACCATCACCTCCATCACCACCATCACCGCCATCACCAACACCACCATCCTTGTCACCACTGTCACTACCATCACCACCATCATGCAGAGTGGACGTGGCATTTCCAACACAGCCTGCTCTTCTCTCCATGGAGGTGGCCTGACTGTTGCTTCTTTTCTTTTTTTTGGTCTTGCATGCCCTAGAGTTTCACTGTTAAAGTTCACTTTGAGGGTCTCAGTGTTTTCCCAGGTAACTATATCCTTCTCAGCTGCTCTTCATTCTGGAACATTCTCTTTAACTCAAAGGGTTCCTTGCGAGGACCTCTATGTGTGTTTGGGGACTTGAGCTCATTGGCACAATTGTGCTCTAGTTGCTCTCCTCTGTCATCCTCCATGGACCTCTTGCCTCTTTGTTCTCTCTTTCTTTCTTTCTTTCTTTGGTCTTTTTGAGACAGAGTCTCACTGTGCAGTGCAGGCTGGCCTTGAGCTCACCTTGCAGCCCAGGCTGGCCTTGAGCTCTGAAGTGTTTCTTCTGCTTGAGCCTCCTCAGTGCTGGGATCACAGGCTCACACCTCCATGCCCGGCTCCCATGGTCTTTTGCCTGGGTCTCAGAACCAGCAGCTCTGCTCTTATGGCGTCTGTGCTGCTCTGTTCCTTCCACTTCCATGTGGCTCCTGACCTGTCAGCCCATTTATTATGTCTTCTTTCTTTCCCGATCTTTGTGTTTCTGCTCTTGTCTCAGTTACTTTTCTCTTGTTGCTGGGACAAAATACCCAACACCCAGAATTAAGGAAGGAAAGGTTGTTTAGCTCACACTTTGTGAAGGTTTCAGTAACATACTTGCCTGGCTTGAAGTCAGGGTGGTACATGGCAGAAGGCAGCAGTTCTTGGTGGTGGAAAACAGCAAAACAGCGAGAGCAGTGGCAGGAGCAGAGAGTAAGCCCCCTACCTTCCTTGTATTGCATTCAGGCTATCCTTGGGTATAGCTCTCACACCCCTAATCCCAGCAGCACTTACACCCATAATCCCAGCATTGGATAATTAATTAACTGTAAACTCTAGAAGCCTGCCCCAATGACTGTATGAGGCTCTGAGGGGACAGCTAAATACAAACTATAACAGCTCTGAAGGGTTTTTTTGGTACTGAGAAACTCAGAAACTTGCATTTGCCAGGCAGGAATTGTGCCTCTGAGCTATATCCCCAGTGCTACTCTGAAATTTTGATTCATCACATACAGACCAGTGTTTATTTTCATTTTTCATCCCTTCTGTGGCAAGATCTCCCTGATAAGTGTTGCTTTTCTTCTTTCTTTCTTTCTTTCTTTCTTTCTTTCTTTCTTTCTTTCTTTCTTTCTTTCTTTCTTTCTTTCTTTCTTTTTGTGGAACTGGGGATTGAACTCAGGCCCTTGTGCTTGCCAGGGAAGTGCTTACTCTACTGAGCCATCTCCTCGACCCTGCTTTTCTTTTCTTAGTGCCTGTCTCCGTCTCTCATTCTCTCTGCCTCTGTCTCTGCCAGGTGGGCAGCAGTGTGGAGGGCTGTGGAGTGGATGTCCTACCTGCAGACCCACAGAGCCCCTGGCCATCCCCAGGGCCTCATGGTCTCCTAGTAGCCTTTGCTGAGCCTGACCAAATGCTAAGCCAGACCTGAGCCCCAACTTCTGGGAGCTGGGACACCATGGCCAGCAACGACTAGTGGTGCCCCTGAGGAAGCAGCCCAGAGACCTGGGCTCTGTGGCCAGGGACAGGTGGGTCCCTGTGTTTCTGCTTTATGCCTATGTCAGCCCCACTGTTCCCTCTGTTCCCTGATGGTTCCCTATTTCCTGGCTGCTCCCTCTGTTTCTTCCAGTTCCCATTCCTGCATTTTGCTGTGAGTGCTGTGCCCCATCTCAAGCTGAAATGACCCTACCTGTTCCATTTCTGGTTAGAGGGGCAAGGTAAGGACTGCAGGCGACCCCACCCCGCCCTAACACCCCACAGCTCAGCTGAGGGTAGGGAGAGAGGAGAGGAGACCATCCTGAACTCTCCAACTGGTCTGCTGCCTTTTTTAAACTGGAGGCAAAAGCATCACCTCTCTTGGCTAGGGTTGAAGGTGAGGTTTTGGGAGTGTGGGTTCTCTGGTGCCGTGTGACCCCGGCTTCCCTGGTCCTGATAGGGCAGGGGAACAGCTTTCCCACAACCACTCTAGAGCACTGGCGTGGCTTGGGAAGGGTGACTGTGGCACAGGGGTGCCTGGGGCCAGGCTGGCCTTTCAGGCCTGCTACTGTCCTACTCTCAGGACCCTGCTGGCCAGTGGGAGGACCCCAATGGAGAGACCTGGGGCTGAGCCAGAAAAGCCTGGCGGCTGCGCCCCAAGAGCCCACCTCCCACACTCATAACTATTGTTAATTAAGACTGTCTCCATTATACAGCTAATTAACAATTAGCATAAACATAATTAGCCAGCACTGACATTTAACTCATTTCATTGTTTAAATAATTTTCGGAAATTGCCCCGAGCGCATTCTGTCAGCTTGCAATAATGGCTGCACTTTGTCATGTAAATTAAATGACATTTGTGTTGTTGCTGTCCCACCCTGGGAGATAGTCACCTCAGCCTGGGCTGTCTTGCAGTCACCACTGAAGCAGCAGCTGGCCAGCCCACTGGCTAGCTGCCTGAGCTCCCCGCCTGCCACACTGTGGGGCTCAGAGGGCTCTGTGCCTGACTGGAACACTCTTACTCCTAGGCACGGATTCTTACCTTCTGTGAGGTGCGGCTCCCCGCCCCGGGGACCTGGGGACACCAGCGTCCTGAGGGAGGACCTGATGCCTGGGTCTTGAGAATTCCCACTGCCTCAACTTCTGGAAAGTTGTAAATGCGAGGTCCAATTTTCCTGGTGTACAGAGCCTCTTGGGGTCCCTTGCCCCTTCCTAGGTGCCCTGACCCACACAGGACCCTTCTGACTGGGCCCTGGGAGACCCTTCTCCTGGCCTAGCTGCAGCCCCCTGGGTTCCAGGATCTAGCCAAGTTGCCAGCCCTCAGGTCCCTAGCGGGAGGGTGGCCCTCAGTTCAGCCAGTGCTGTACAGAGCAGTGCCTGGACATGAACCCAACCCACCTGCTTTCCAGGCCTTCCCTTCAACCTGTGTCCATACTGGTGACCATCCTCACTGACCATCCACCTCACCTGTCCACCCACCTCACCTGTCCACACTGGCTGTCCATACAGGTGACTGTCCACACTGACCATCCACACTGACCATCCTCACTGATCATCCACATGACCTGTCCACCCTGGCTGTCCACACTGGTGACCACCCTCACTGACCATCCACACTGACCATGCTCGCTGGCTGTCCACCTTTCTTGCCTGTGCTGGCTCTGATGTGGGCCCTGCTGGGGCCCCATGTGGGCCTCTCATCACCAGCTCCATTTGCTTCTTCCTCCCCATGCCATCCTTTTCTTTCCATCACTGTGGGCAGCATCTGAGTGGGGCTCAGTGCCCCCTCCTGCCTGGTCTTGTCTGCTCTGCTCTTCAGGTAAATGCCATGGACCATCATGGCAATACCCACCCTGTGTCAGGAGAGGCTGGCGATGCTCCCTGCCCTGCGGGGCTGTCTCTCCTGCCCTGCTGTGATGCTGGATGCCCAGGGTCATCCCTGGTTCCCAAGGTCCTGCTGACTGTTCCACGGCCCTCCTAGGACAGGTGCCACCTGTGTGCATCCCTGGCCCCAAGGACAGCAGGTAGACACCAACTCTAGTCCCAGAGTGACCACTGTCAGCTCCCTTCCCAGGCAGAGCCAGTGGCCTGTGGCCCAGGGCAGCTAAATCAATGTCCCACACGTTGTTGGGACCCCGTTCTGGCTGTTAAGTGCTTGTCAGCATCCACAGCCCTCTCGCGACTCTATAAAATTCCTGAGAATTATAGGAGCGCTGGGGTCACATAATTCATTGCACAGTAGATTTAACCTGGCGGCCAGTAATTCATATTTGTGGCGATAATATTGTTTTCCACTTTCTGAGAGTTATCGCCGTGTCTCCCTTCCAGGTCACTATGGATATCAAAAATCAATTTGGAAAGATGGATACCATCAGAGAATAAAGCATGAAGGAAGGTGCGGCGCCCCCCTCACCACCCGCTCAGAGCCGGCCGCCACCTCCCTGGCTCTTGAACCTCGTCAGGCTCTGATTGCTCACAGGACATGGCTGGAAGTCGTGCTGCGTGCTTGTGGCCCTGTGCTGCTCCCTGGAGGCAGCCTCTGTTCCTGCTTCCTCAGCCTGTAGCTCTAGGTGATGCACCTGTTGGCCTGAGGCTGTCTGTTGAAGGCCCGGCTAGAGGGCAGGTCTGGGCCTCTTTCCCTGGGTTCCTGATGGATGCAGTGTGGCCTCTCCAGAGGGGTGTCACTCAGCATCACCTACTCTAGGGGCCACAGGCTGCCTGGCACCTGGGCCAAACTCATGGGGTCCTGAGCAGAGGTTGTTTCTCCAGACCCTACCCTCTGTCCTTGGGGTGCACAGCTTGGGGGGTCACCTCAGGGACAGAGCCCTGCCAGCACAGGGACCAAAAGTACCAATCAGGTAGAGAAGGAGGGCATCACAGGGGGGACCCAGCAAAGGTCAGTGGAATGTGCAGAAATGTCAGTGTCCCACAAAGACACCCCAGAGGCTGGTGACAAGGCAGGCCAGCTCAGTGTCACAGGCAGAAAGCAGAAATCAAGCCCTAGTGTCTGTGTGGTTCTAGAGAGGTTTCATCCTCAGGGCTCTCCATGTTCCCAAGGCCCAGTGTCCCAAAAGGGTGCCGGTGGGTGTGGGCAGCAGCCGAGTATCAGGGTTGACATCGGGTGAACCCCAGAGCCTCATGGGTGACTGGCTCTTGGGACGCCATCTCCTGGGTGGGTTCATCATTTGATGTGCGGGGCTGTCTGTGCTATGGGGAGGCAGAGCCTGGTCCTCAGGGGCTGCCTGGAGGAGCCTCCCCTTCCCCCCCCCCCGCCCCTCTCCTCCCTTCCCTTTCCCCCTTCTCCCTCCTGCTGTTTCTGACTACTAAGTCTCACAGAGGCAGCTTCACTCCACAGTGCAGAACCCAGATCACCCTCTCTTCTAAGCCTCTGTGTTAGTGTAACAACCAGAAGGTGGTGGAGACCGTGGGAGCCACCGGGTATGAGCCCTGTGCACAGGCAGGACTCTCCTTGCTGTAGAGGACAGGAGCCCTGCAGGTGCAGTGCTTCTTGTGCAGCCTGGCACGGCATCCCCGCTTGGAGACCCTACCCCAGCCAGTTTCCTGCCATCTCTCCACACAGAGCCTGGTGAGGCCCTGTGTGCCCTGGTGATTCCAGTGGCATCCCAGCCTGGGGGCTCCATGCGGTCTAAGCTTTGGAGAAAGTGGTGCTTGGATCCCGGAGCTCTGCTCCCTCGCCCCATGGCTTCCCTGGGGTAGACAGGCAGGTCTAATTACACAGCAGCTAATGACTGCTGGGAGACTGGCTGCAGGGATGCTGGGATCACTGTACCCTGAGGACTGCAGCCGCCTGGCCCTGCTGCAAGAAGGGTCTCACCAGCTGGTCAGCACTGTGCTGCCCCCACCAGAATGCAATTCTGTCTAGGTTGCCTTTAGTTAAGGAAAGAGGGCTGCAAGAGCAGGAGTGAGGATGCTGGGTGAGGACAGAGCTCCCAGCCAGCTGGCAAAGCCATCACAGCCATGCTGGGTGGCCTTAGGCTGGGGAGTGTCCTAGGCCTGTAGGAGCTAGCTCTGCTCAGGGTGGGGGTCCCAGGGAGGCCTGTGCCCTCCTAGTAGGGGAATACCACACAGGTATCACAGGCTCTGGGGACTAGAGGCCAGCAGGACTGGCTAAACTTGCTGGGCCCCAGGCTGTGTGGTGTGTCTGGCACCTAGACTCTGGGTGGTGACCCTGGGAGGTGACCCTGGGAAGCATCAGGGGACTCTCTGGTACTGAGAGAGGCTCCCAGGAGCTGTCCCGGCCCATGTCCTCCCCACCCCACCAAACAGCCAACTTATCTGGGTTCTCACTTGTGACCCACAGGAGCATGGGTCTCCCTTGCCCACAGAAGCAGCCACTATCCCTCAAGCTGTGGAGAAGGGCATGTGTGTGCTGGGGCCCTTCAGGGTCCTTTGGCCTCCTATGCTGCCTCCTCCCACCCCTCAGCCAAGTATCCATTTGTGGTAGGAGAAGGTAGCACGGAGGTGGGGGATTTGGCAGGAGCCAGCCTGATGCAGGTCCTCATACCAAGGCTCTGGGGGTCAGCATGCTGGCTGCTCATGCAGCCTCAAATCCACGAGAGTGCCGGGCCCCAGGGCTGTGTCCACCTCACTCCTTGCCGAGGGACAACAGGCTTACCTGGACCACCGGGAGCAGCCCCTCCACATCATCTGTGGACAGACTGCAATGTCCCTACCTGTCTCCCGGGTCCTAACCCTGTACTTGTGACCCTTAGCTAGCAGGTCCTCCTGGCCACTGCCCATCTTCAGACTGCTGGGCCCCAAAGGCTGCTGCCACCCAGTCCAGCCCCTACACCAGTTGACCACAGCCCACAGCATTGGGCCAGGAAGGGCCCCAGCACACACATGCCCTTCTCCACAGCTTCAGGGATAGTGGCTGCTTCTGTGGGCAAGGGAGACCCATGCTCCTATGGGCCACAAGTGAGAACCCAGATAAGTTGGCTGCTTGGTTGGTGGGGAGGACATGGCCCGGGACAGCTCCTGGGGCTACTGAAATGCTGTGGACAGCACAGCCCTGGGGGCCACCTGAGCTCAGTGAGGCCCTGCCTATCTCTTGCTGGGACCAGGAAGGACTGCTCTTCCCAGAGGGCTTCTTGACCTGCAGGCTCCGCTGTCCATGAGAAGAGCTGTCTTGCCCACTCTGTGAACTGTAAACACCTCATTTCCACCCAGTCCACAGGACCTAATTGCTCCTGGGCTGGACCAGGGTGTAATGCTCTCTGACATGCTGAACACACATGGCCAGCAGGGGCCAGTGGGGAAGCCAAGCCAGCGACACTGCAAAAGTTGCACTGACTACACATGCAGTCCCCAGCTGAGGGGTTTGTGGGCTACACCAGCTTCACAGCAGAGTGAGACACAGGGCTGTGTCACATGGCACAGGAGGCCAGGTCCTGATGAGGGAGCCTCTTGCTGGGTGTGTGCCACTCTCTCCAGCTTCCTGCTCACTTCTGGCTGGCAGGCCCAATTCAGCCTGTCCCCACTGTCAGCGCCCCTTCCTCCTCTTGCTTGAAGCCACCACTGGTCCTCAACCAAGTCTTTGGGTTTCATGTACTCTGGTGCCCTGACCCTGTGTCTCCCTGCAGTGCCAGCCCCTTCTGCTCTGGGCTAGGCACATCCTTTCCTGATATAGAACCAGCTACCAGTCCCTGCCTCAATGTGACCCAAGAACAATGTGTGGGACCACTGGGGGCCCTAGGCTGGCGGACTGACGTGTGACTCCTACTGTATCTGGGGCAGGGATAAGGATGTGCAGTGATGGCCAGGTGACGGGGGCTGGGGAAGGGGAGATGGAGTTCCCTGGACAGGGGGACAACTCTGAGTCCAATCCCAGGACCTGGGGGCTGCCTGGCATGGCAGGCACAGGGGCACTGGCAGCTCTTCCATTGGCCCCACACCCCGAGTTCATCGGCTCGCCTTGCAGCTGGCAGCTGCGCGCGCGCCTGATGAGGCTAAGGAGATCTGTGAGGAAGACCCTATTGATTTTAATTACCCAGAAACAGCCCACAGGGACAAAGGACTTTGGCTGTTTATTTAGCTGGGCTGCACCATGCTATTGTGGAAGGAGAGATCAAATCAGCTGCCCTCATTATTACTACAATAATAAGGCCAAAACACTGCTCCAGGCTGAAGGCATTTTTTTAAAGCAATAACCTCACCCCCTCATGCCCCTCCTCGGTGGCTTGAGCAACAAGGAGCAATTACATGCTGTCGATATTAATTCAATTAAATCCAGGTTATTTATTGGGTATTATGGAAAAGGATTCTTTGGCCTTACAGAGAGGGGCATGGCCGGGGAGTGCACAGGATTGGGAGCCTCCAGCAAAATTGATTGTGGGCACGGGCCAGAAAACCAGCTAGCTGCAAGGAGGGGTGCTGGGGGCAGCATAGCTGCTTGGGTCGCACTTCTGTGACGGCGCCAGAGTCAGCCTGGAAGGGTTTGAGGCCTGGCTCTTCAACAACCAGCTGCATGGCCTTGAGAAATGCACTGGGCCTCTGGTTCTTGATATTGCAACTGAAAACTTCTTTTGGAGAGTGATGGTGACAATAATGATGTTGACGATGTGCGGTGACAGTAAAGATAATGGAGGGGGTCATCGAGGAGGCTGAAAGCAATAACAATGTGATGGGGGGTGGTGGTGGTAGTGATGGTGGTGAGGGTGGTGGTGGTGATGGTGGTGGTGGTGGTGAGGGTGGTGGTGGTGATGGTGGTAATGATGGTGTTTCTGTTGCTGGTGGTGATGGTGGTAGTGACAGTGGTGGTTGTAGTGACAGTGTTGGCGGTGATGGTGTTTTGTTGTTGTTAGTGGTGGTAATGGTTCTGGTGATGGAGATGGTTGTGATGGTGGTGGTGCTTGTGGTGGTGGTGATGTTGGGAATAGTGGCGGTACTAGTAGTGATGGTGATGATGGTGACTATGGTAAGGAAAGAACTAGACCTCACCTGTTAAAGGCCCCTTGTACCTCTCAATATCACTACCATAGTGACCACTGCACATGGACCTTTAGGTTATGATGAGGCAATGATGGTGGCTGAAGGTGACAGCAGTGATGCTAATGATGGTAGTGGTGGTGATGGTAGGTGCATGGAGTGACAGCAACGGTGGTGGAAGCATTAGCAGGGCTGACAGAGGTCATTCTTGGGTTGATGGCAATGATGGAGATGATTACTATGGTCTGGAAGCAGCTGTGAGTACCCCCACAGGTTCATGTGTCGAACTTGGCCCCCAGCATGGGCACTGAGAAGTGAAACATTAGGAAGTGGGGCCTAAGCCAGATGATGTGGTGCAGCTACTTGGGAGGCTGAGTAATGAAGACCATGGGTTTGAGACCAGCCTTGGCAACTTAGCAAGACAGCCTCAAGAACTCCCCAAAGTGGAGCCTACTAAGAGGTTTTTAGGTCATGGGATGTGGCTCTGGAAGGATTAGCTCAGTTCTCATGAGACCCCATTCTCTGGCTTTCAGTCTTGTCACAGATCTCTCCCTCTCACATGTACTCCCAAAGACTATCATGAGGTGACAGCCAGGGGAACCTCCCTAGGGCCAGTGCCATGTGGTTTGGACTATCAGCCTCTAAAATTTGACTTAAATAATTCTTGCTTCTTTATAAAGCATCAAGGTTTGAGTATTTCATTGTAATACAGAAAAATGAATAGCACTGTGGTGGGGATAATTGTCAGGTAATTTCCCTTCACAAGGGACACTCAAGCCAATTCAGAGCACAGGTAAATGTAGCTTAGGATTCTGAAGAGTCAGTCCAGCATGGGGTTCCCACAGCTTTGGGCCTCGGATGAGGCTGCTACTTGGCAACAAAGGGGACAGCATGTGCTCACATCCCAATACAGGGGGCAGAGGGAAACAGGGACTTTTGAGTGTATCCTGCCATGACTGAGGACTTTTCCACTCCCCCTTCCCCTGAAGGGTGCAGCACCTCTCACAGTGCCCCCTTGGTATTAGGGTTTATGGCTGGACTGTCCCTCGAAAGTCCTGGGTTTGGAAGGTGATGGAGTCAGGTGTGTGTGTGTGTGGTTAGGAGGCGGGGCTTGGTGGGAGGGGGCGGTCACTAGGGTGAGACCTGGAAGGCAGTGTGTCCTCCCGGGTGCCTCCTTCCCTCTCTGCTTTGGGGCCACCATGTGTGAGCAGCTGTCCTTTGCCAGCCTCTCCTCTCATGCCATTTTCTCTGGAGCTGGCTAGGGCTAGCATAAATGGACAGCCCTTTGGGCTGGTGAACCGAAGTGAGCCTGTCCTCTAAGAGGCAAGTGTCATGTATCACATCTCCGCAGCAAGAAAAGTGACTGCACGCTTGGGGACTAGGACTTCAATGTGTGGAACTTCAGGGAGTGTCTGCCCAAACAACAGCAATGTTGACAGTGGTGGTCAGTGAGTGTGAGTGTCGATAATGACACTGTGCTGGTGTGGGTGAATATAGGTAGTTGTGGTGCTGGTGGCGATGTGGTGACAGATCAGTAAAAGCTAAATGGCAGTGATGGGTGGTGATCTTGGTGACACGGTGGCAGTACTGACGGTGAATATGGTGATCACAAGGATCACTGCCTTTCTGGCCTCATGCTGCTGTGATGAGTCTAAATGGACCATGGGGTTTCAGTTCCTTGGGAGGACACAGGGCAGAAGCTGGGCACCAGATGGGCATCCCAGCTGCAAGGCCCAGTGAGCCAGGGGACCTGTGCCAAGGGGGCCCTGAGCAGCATAGGAGGACAGGTGCTTGTGTGGGGATGCTTTGTGCTCGAGGCTGACAGTGAAGTGGCTGCCATGCTGGGGGCGGAGAGCAGTGTTTGGTGCTGGTGCCCAGCAGGGCTGGATACTGCCTCAAAGGAGCTTATTGTCTTGGCTAAACTCACAGCTACTCCAGGCCCAGGGACCCGTGGGGGCCCCGATTCCTGGTGCACTTGATTCTCATCCTGGCAGCCAGCTGAGTTGTGTGCACCTCCCCGACTCCAAGGCATGTAGGCTCACAGCATGAGTGTCCTCCCATTGTGCAGAGCAGACACGGAGACTCCAAGAGTAGAGGATCCATGCTGTGCCCCTTTCCTCCAGAGCTCAACTGGCAGGAGGGAAAGGCAGGCTCTTGGGGCTCAGAGGCTGGATGAGCTCTGCACAGAACCCCCACCTGTTTCTGTGGCGCCCTTGTGGAGGAACCCAGGGGCCATGCTCTGCTTGCGGTGTGGCTGAGGTGAAGGGGTTCCAGGTGTACCTGGAGAGGCTGAGCATCAGGTTTGGGATGAGAGCAGAGGCGACTGGAAACCCCAGCCCTGGACGTGACTGGCATCGCTCAGACATGGGTACATGGGCCCCAGAGTAGCAAGGCCCGTGCTCCTTTATAGGCTGGTGTCACGGGCTCCAGGATCTGCCTGCTCTTCTGGCTCTGGGTGTGGCTGGAGTCCTTGCTTGGGGCGGGTCACCCCATCTCTGCCTCTCCCAGCACAACTCAGTCCCTGTGTCTGTGCTTCTCTCCTTCTGTGGAAACCATCATGGGGAAGGCCATCCTGCCCCAGTGTGACCTCCTCTTACATTGCTACATTGGGGGGTCCCTGTTCCACCTTCCCAGGCACCTGTGGCTCTGGTTTGAGAAGGGTACTGTTCAGCCCAGTAAGCTGCGACACATCAGCTTAGAATGGCCATGAATTGTGGAGGCGAACACCAAGCTGCTGGGTGAGTCAAGATCTGTTGCAGTGACCTTTGTAGAGGTCATGGCCCTCATGTGCCTTCCCTGTCCCTGCACACTCAGATGACGTCCTCTTCCATGGCCTTGAGTCTGTCCGACATCGTTGAGGGGCCTCCTCTAGCTCTTGCTGTGGCTGTGAGCGGCCTGCATTGGACACCGTGTCTAACTGGCCAAGATTGACCTGTTTGGGGCTCGTCGCTGCAGCTGAATGATTTGATCTGAGCTGCAGACAGCAGTCAGGGAGGTAATTAGAAGTTATGAGATCGGAGGGCCACTCTCGTGGAGGGGCAGCCCAGTGGCCGCGGGCTGCGGGGGAAGGCACGGCTACTGGTGGGTTTGTAGAGCGGGGCTGTCACTGTCCAGGAGAGATAAGCCCCCGTCCTCGGCCTAATCTCCCGCTGGGGTCACCGACAGAGCCTTCGGCAAAATGGAATGAATGTGGCCTTGTCCAGCCACTGCCAGTCCTGGCCACCTGAGAATGCCGTGCAATTTGGTTTAAATATCCATTTCATGCCACATGGGGTGGGTGTCACCTGCTGCCATCCTGAGCGGTTCTTGCTGGTCTCAACTTTGCAAGAAAGGATGGGTGCCCCCGATGGGAAGCTCAGCTGGATGGATGCTGGCTCACCTCTTCTGGCACGGTCCAGGAGGGGCCTATGCCCCTGAGGGTCTGCTGCATGAAGAGGGGCTCTAATCGACCTTAGCACAAGCACCCAGCCAGTGTGGGGTTAGAGGTGCCCTTGCTGGAGTACCCTGCTCAGGGACAGAAGCACTGCTGAGATCCTCAGGAGGCCAGCCAGGGCTGGGGCTTGGGGAGCTGGTGTGACCCTGGAGCCCCCTGTTGGCCCTGGCACCGTGCATCAGCCCCTCTGCAGCCCATCCACCACTTTGGGACATGGGAACTGACTCCTGGAGCTCAGACTCTAGCATGCAGGGTGCTCAGAAAGCCCCACTGGGGCACAGGACCTGGCTCAGGTTTAACCCCAGACTGGGTCATGTCTGCCTGTGCTGGGTACTGGGCTGAGGCCCTGCGTCTCACTGCTCTGTGCCACCTGGGAGATGCCAGATGGGGCCTTCCTGGTGGCCCAGGATGACCAAATGTCACCAACGTCACTGTGGGAAGTGTTGGCCCACAGGGGTGACCTGGTGTCTGCGGCCACCCGCCCGGCTCTCACCTAGTGGTACGCCGCAGCCGCAGGCAATTTATCTCCGTCTTCCCGCTCTTAAAACACTTTTATCAAAATTGGCGGTCACACTGCGCTGAACCGTGGTGGCCTCAATCTTAAACACCACGCTGCAGATTTTAATTTGGGGAAGATTAATGCGCTGGCGGTGTCTGCAGCACTGTGCCCGTTATCGGGCCTGATGGGTGTCAGCGTCCCCACCGCACCCCAGTCCCACAGTCCCTCTATCCATGGGCCCTGCTCAGGGCCGGTGTAAGCCCCCGGATGAAGGTGGGGATATGCCCCTCCATCTGGACCATGTGTCACCTCCTGTTAGGCAGAAGGCACCAGGTGTCCCTGGCCACTTCTCCCTGGGCCTGGGACTTAGGCATCTCTGTGCCAACGTCCCAGGGCTCTTCTCCCCCTGCTCTTGCTGTACCCTACCTGTGGGCAGCAGCCCCCCAGCCACCAGGTTCCCCCACCTGCATGGCACCAGGCTGTGAGTGGCTGCTGGGACCCTGCACTCTTCCCTGTTCGGCAACAGAGATGGGCAACTTTCCCTGTGCCCATCCTGGGCCTACGCCCTCCCCGGGCCCCCCCCCCTGCAGTTCCACCTCTGTCCACAGCCCTACATGGCTTCAACTCTACCTCCTCATCTGCTGTGTACATCCTGGCAGCCACAGCCCTGCCCAAGGCTTCTGTCATTTGTCACCTTCTCCCTGGATTGGGAGGGGCTGGTGTCACTCAATACTCAGTAAACACTGGTACTTGCTGAGTGTTGAGTGCTGAGTACCCCTTCCCAGAATAACTGGGCAGAACAAGGAAGACACAGTTCCCCTGAGGTGGCAGGTCACCTTCTTGCTGTCCCCAGGCCCCAGCCCTTGCCCTAGGGGCTTCTGGCACTGCCCTAGACAGAGTGCATCCTGGGTCTGGCCCACTGCCCCATCCATGCGGGGCCCAGGACAGGCCCTGCACAACACTGCTCTCCTAGGCTGGCCACCAACGGCCCTTCTCTGGCTCACCTGGGTGTCCTCTGGTGCACTGCCTTCTGTCTTTATTTTGTTTTTTAAGGAAAAGCTGCCTCTAATGTCTGTAGTTTCCATAACAGGCTCTTTCCACTTGAGGTGGCCAGGCCTGTCTAACAAGAGCGCTTCCCCTGCACCACTGCAGCCAACTGCACCACGCAGACAGCGTGCTGTCACCAGGCGCAGGTGTCGTTGATTCCCTGTCCCCTCTCTCCCTACCTCCTCACCACCACCTTTCTAGCTCCACACAGCTAGCTTCTTGTTCTCTCTCTCTCTCTCTCTCTCTCTCTCTCTCTCTCTCTCTCTCTCTCTCTCCTATATTTTAGGAAAGGATCTACAGGCTGTTCAGGGTCTCACTACTAGATCGGACTTGTAGTGATCTTGTTTACAGCCTCTGAGCGCTGGGATTACAGGCATGTGCCACCACGCCCAGTCTCTGTATTTCTTTTATTTCATTCTTAATTTTTATTTGTGTTTCCGGTGGCAGAGAAGCCATGTGATGTTCAACTTCCTAGCTTTCATTTATTCGCTTACCTTTCTGGTGTGAAGAGTCGTCCACTGTCCCAGAGGTGACTCAAGCAAGCCCTTCTTTCTGGCAGAGCAGTGCTCTGCTGGGCCTAAGCACATTTCCTCATCCTTCCTCAGGTGCCAGTGTCCTGGTAAGCACACGTGACGGGGCAGTGGACTGAGAACAAGGAGACAGTGGGACGAGGACATCAGAGTTGGCAGGCTGGGCCAGGCTGTGGTGCTGCAGTGGGGTCAGATGGGGCCACCTGGCGCAGGACTCCTTCGCTGAGGCCTGGCCCTGCGTGGAGCAGGTGCGTGGGAGGGCAGCTGCTGCCAGCCAGGCATCAGGTGTATCCAGCCAGTGTGTGGCCGAGAGCTGTGAGCCGAGTGGCGGGCAGCTCTGTGGAAAGGCTTGGTGCTCCAGCTGCTCTGTGACAGGCACCCACATGGGCCAAGGCCTGGCACGACCCTGTGCACTTCTCCCTTCTCCCTAGGGTTCACAGTAGATGGGGGCATAGAATTGTACATCTAGAGGCAACCAGCTCTTTTTTTAAAAAAATCTTGCTCAGTTGCTAAATGTATGATTATTTTCCTTCCTACTTGTATTTTCTCTCTTTCTGGGACTCGTATTTTATAAATACTGGTCTTCTATTCCATGTTTTGTTTTGGTGGAACCAGGGATTGAACTCAGGCCCTTGTGCTTGCCAGGCAAGTGCTTATTCTACTGAACTATCTGCCTGGCCCCTCCATGTATCTCTTAAATGTTCCTTCATGTTTCTGTCTGCTGGTTCCCAACACCCCCCTTTTGTGGCTGCCTCAGCTGGCCCTCTGGGTGGGGCTGGCACAGCATGTGGTGCTAGGGCTGAACTTCAGCCCCTGCGCCTGCCTAAGCTTTCCTAAGCAGGCGCTTTAGACCGCTAAGCTCTCGCCGGCCCCACCACCCAGCTCTTGGGGCCCAGTGACAAGCCTGTCTGAATGCCCAGGGGTGGGCCCAGCTGCCCAGAGGTGCTTGCCCCAGGTTGGTGCCCAGGGTTGCCTCGGCCTGGCCTCAAGGCCACCCTTGCCTGCTGCCTGTCTTTTTGCCTTAACTTCATCCCTGGAGAAGACACCCAGGTTCAGCCCTGTCTCCTGCCCATCTCATCCCCTCCACCTATCTGCTTCAAGGACACTGGATGGGTCACCTTGTAATCTCATACTGCAAGGCATGTGGCCCTTGTCCTGAGGGTCACTCTGTCTGCTCTCTGCCCCTTGCAGGGGAAACCACCATGACCACCTGTAACAACAAGCATGGGTCCCAGGCTGGTCCGCAGCCTGCAGAAGCCTGTCATCTCCTCACACCATCCGGGAAACAGCATTGGCAGGACCTGTGGGAACATGGTGTGGCCCCACTGTGTGGGGATTGTGCCCGGTACACACCAGGCACTTCAGCACCACCGAGCATCTGGCCACTCATTAAGGATATAACGGATCTGAGGCCTGTGGGGTGGGAAAACCAGGCCCAGTGTCCTGGCTGCCCACCAAGGCCATGTGCACCCTCAAGGCCAGATGCCACCAGAGCAGGACTCACCAACTGTGGCAGAATCATGAGTGGGGAAATGAGTTTGGCATCTTCCAGGGAACAAGTTCTTGAGCTTACAGACCACATTTACCAGCTGAATAGAAATATGCAGGTGAAGGTACGATTAATTTTAATTACGAGACTATACATTGTTGGTTGCACAGCCAAGAGTAAAATTAAAATGGCAATCACAATTAGAAAATCACAACCTCATTGTGCAACAAATTAGTTGCAAATTAGTAGTGCGGTAGTGTCCTGCCTTTCCTTATTGCTTTATGACCACCCCTGTCTCCGTGGCCTGTGCCACCCTGCCCCACTGCCCCCCTTGCCCTCCAAGGAGCTTCTCTCTGCACAAATCAGGCTGCCATCCCTAAGGAGGGCACAGGGGGCAGAGGCAAGGGGTCACCTGCTCTGAGGCCCCAGTGGGATTTCCCAGCTATGGTCATCATTTCTGGAACTCAGGTCCCTAGGCCCTGGCCTGATGCCTGGGCAGGGATCCAGGTAAGAAAGGGAACCTCTCTCAGGTAACTGCCCCAGGGATTGTCTGGCTGTAGAGCCATGGCCAAGTGCCTGGGCCTGGGTGGGCAGAGGTCCCTGATAGGTTAGGGCTAGGATTAGGTTGCGTTAGAGTCAGGATTAGGATGACAGTAGGGTAGGGGTGAAGGCTCTCCCCCTGCGGGTACGGACCCTTTCGTGTCACAGCCTCCTCAAGGTAAGGGCTTCCCTGCAGCTGCCACTCAAGCAGGACAGGTGGGCATTCAGGAGCCCTCCATACTCTTTCTGGCCTTGGGGACTAGTGGGGTTTCTGTGCATTTTCTGCAGCTACTCTGAGGAGGGCCCCGGGAGTCTCAGGTTGCTGTGGTCCCACTCGCCTGTGCTTTAGGGTCTGGGTCCAAGTGGCTGCTCTGTGTCTCTATCCCCATGGCAGAGGCCAACCTGGGGGAGATAGGAGGCTCTGGTGGTTCACGGGTGAGAGTGCCTGCTGGGGTGAGTGCCGGGCATGGGCGTCTACGCAGCACTGTCAGACACAGGCACGAGCCAACTGCCCCCCAGCACCCTACTTTGAAACAAAGTCATGAGTGTCTCCACATCAGAGGGCAAAGCCCTGGGCCAGAGTGAGCTTAAATGAGAGGGAAGTAGGAACTCTCTGCACTGCCTCTGTCTCTGTCCCTGTTCCTGTTTTCTGCCTGTCTCCCTTCCCTGCCCTCCTCTTGCTCTCAGAAATGGGATTTGGGGCACAGGAAAGAAAATTTCAGAAACAATCTGGAGCCCAGTGCTGCTGTCCCCAGTGGGGACAGCATTGACTGTGGAGGGGGACAGCATTGACTGTGGAGGGGTGCAGCCTGCTTATCCCCATCCCTGTTATCACCAGGAACTTGGGGTGTTCTGGGCTGGGCTGAGTCCGAAGCATCTCTGGGCCAGGGATGGCATTCCCAATGGGATGGGCCTGAGCTGGGCCAGCCTGTCCAAAGGTTCTTGGGCTCTCCCATGCCAAGTGGTGGGCCCTGGCCCAGAGAGGCTCTGCACTGGCTTCTGCTGTGAGGGCCCTGCTGTCCCCGTCACACTACACTGCTGTCTCTCTCTGCCTCTACCTCTGTCTTCCTCTCTCTCCTGGCTCTCTGGCTCCCTCTCTCTTTCTTGCTCTCTTTTTGTATTTTTAAGGAGGGGTGTTCAGAGTCTGACTACTAAATCAGACTCATAGTGATCTGCCTGTTTGCAGCCTCCCAAGACCTGGGATTACAGGCACATGCCACCATGCCCAGTCTCAATGGCCATCTCAGTGCGGGGCCAGAACAGCAGGCCTGGGGATCAAACCCCCAGCCCCTGCTCCTGCTTGTAGGCACCTTAATCTGCTGAGCTATTTGGCCAGTCCTATCTTCTTTGCTCAAAGAATATATTTGGTACAGGGTCCCCTATGTAGCTCAGACTCATAGTGATCCTCCTGTTTTCAGTCTTCCTAGCGCTGGGATTATAGGCATACACCAGCACACTGGGACTCTCCCTGTCCTTCTTTACAATTGTGGCCCACAAGGCTCAGGCTCTGGCCTCTGTTTCCTAAAATCTTCCCAATTCCATTTGTCTGTGGGCTGCCGGAGTCTGACCCAACCAAGACTATGGTGTGTGTGGATGTGACCGTGGTGGGTGTGTGTAGCCATGGTGTATCTGTGTGTGAAACCGTGGTGTGTGCATATGTGTGTGGCCATGTATGCACAGTTGTTCAGTGGCTCTCCCCAGGCCCAGCTTCGTGGTACCCACCGTGCTGGGAGCTATCTGGCAGAGCTGGGAGCTGTGGGGGCTGTGGTGGTGAATTTCAGTGTCGGGTCGGGTCCACTTGGGCTGCAGTGCCCATCTTGCTGCCCTCTCCTGCCCTGGTGCAGCTCTCGCTCACACCCTCCAGGGACCCAGCTAGGTCTGACTCATGGGGAAGCCCCACAATTGGGGCCACAGGAAGCACCCAGCACAGGCCGATGGTGACAAGAGGTGGCAGGAATGTGGCAAGGGACATTTGAAAAGATGTGGGCAGAATCGGGTGGCTGAGGATGGCAAAGCCCCAGGGCCACTGTAGGGTGACGCAAAGAGCAATTGGCTGCGGAAAGTCTGGCTGCACAGCATCTGGTCGGTGCTGGCCTGGGCAGGGCTCCCAGCGCCCTCGGGGTTTAGCTCCACACTCTCCTGGAGCTGCTCTCTCATGAGCTCACCATGGGTGAGCTCAGCAGCAGATTGGCTGTTAGAGTGTGGGAGTGGAGGAAGTAGGAGCAGGGCTGAGCTGGGTGTGGTAGGCCTGGGCCTTCCCCAGAGCCCCTCTTCTTCCAACTGGCGCCCCCTCCTGACTACTATCAGTCACAAATTCATAGTGGACTCAGCCCTTGGGGAGCAGCACACACCAGGTCCAGGTGCCTCCCAAAATCATCTCTGAGCATGTGAGGCTTTGGGGAGACAACTAGACAGGAACCAGAGCATCCTCCATCAGGTTGAGCAAGGTTTCTTTTTGAAATTAAATAAATAAATAAATAAATAAATAAATAAATAAATAAATAAATAAAAATTATATATATATATATATATATATATATATATTCAAATGATTTTTTAAAAATCTTTTTTATTTAGTTGTATTTGGTACAGGGTCTCGCTGTGCAGCTTGGACTCATAGTGATTCTCCTGTCTCAGCCTCCCCAGTGTTGGGATTACCAGCATGTGTCACCTGTTACCACGCCTGGTCTGGGTGGCTGGCGCTGCAAGTTCGGCATGGGCCCAGCATGGCATACAGTACTGGGGATTGAACCCAGGTCCTCGAGATTGCCAGGCAGGCGCTCAGACCACCAAGCTATCTCCCCAGTCCCTCTGTATAATCAAAGATTTTCTAGTCTGTTAAGCCTCTTAAGTAGTCTGCATTTATTTTGAATATTAAACAAGCAGTCTTGTTCAGGTAAACATTGTGATATATTATCCTTTTCACATTGTTAGATTATATTTGCTGCATTTTAAGAGTTTTTACATTTAGGTTCACAATGCATATTGGTCTGTAGTTTTCTAATGTCTGTCTCAGAGTGCATTGGAAACTATTTCCTTCTCTTCAATCCTCTGGAACTGTTGGTGTAGAATTAGTATTATTCTTTAAAGTTTATTTGGTGTTGTAAGCACAGGAGTCAGGGCTTGATCCCTGCACCGCAGGCCGCGCCAGCCCCACCCCTGAGCCAGCAGTGGAGTCTGGGTGTGGTGGCGCATGCCTGTAATTCCAGCCCTGAGGAGGCGGAAATCAGGAAGATCACTAGCGTCTGAGCACAAACACACACACACACACACACACACACACACACACACACACACAATCTATTTGGTGTTGGAATTTTATATTTGGGAAGGTTTTCAGTTACCACTTTAATCTTTAATAGCTATAGGACTATTTATTATTTTCATGTCCTCTTGAGCAAGTTCTAGTAGTTTGTGTTTTGGGGAAATGTGTCTGTTTCATTTGTCTGGGGTGTTGGGACTCACTGTTGTCCATAGCGTCCTCTGATCATGTCAGGGGAGTCAAAAGTGATGTCACTTCTCCCATTTCCTGAAATTGGTGGAATTTTTCTTGTTGTTTTTGTCATTTTTTTGGGAGACAGGATCTTGCTCTGTAGTCTGGGCTGGCCTTGAACTCACTATGTAGCCTAGGCTAGCCTCAAACTCACAGCACACCTCCTGCCCCAGCCTCTTGAGTTCTGGGATTACAAGTACATACACTCTGCCCAGAGGAAACTGGTGTTTTGTGCCTTCTCCTTTTATTATTGAGTCACCTGGCATATCAGTCTTTTTATTTATTTTTCTATTTTTTAAAATTTAGGACAGGATGCACAGGGTCTCACTATGGAGCCTGGACTCATGGTGACCCTCCTGTGTACAGCCTCCCAAGTGGGATCAAACCCCAGACCCCGCCCCTGCCCAAGTGGCGTATCAGTCTTGCTGATCTTTTCAAATACCAATGGTTTCATTTTCTGTTTTCTATTTTCCTTTTTTTTTTCTGTTTCTTTAATTTCTACTTCAATATTAATGATATTCGTTCTTTAGTTTACTGTGACTGTGTGTGTATGTGTGTGTGTGTGTGTGTGTGTGTGTGTGTCTGATGTGTGTTATTAGAAATTGAACCCAGGGCCTTTACACTGATCTACATCCCTGGATGGTTTCACTTTTGAAGTTTTGAGGTGGGTCTCATTAAATCACTAAGTTGCCCCGACTGGACTTGAACTCACAGTCTTCCTGCCTCAGCCTCCCAGAATGCCAGGATCGCATGAGTATCTTTTTTCTAGTTTCCTAAGGCAGTAGCTGAGGCCACTGATTTCAGATCTGTCTTCCATTCTGAAACAGATGTTTATAAAGTAAACTTCTCCCTAGGCATTACAACACTTATCTACTCCCAAAAATTTTTGGTACAGCTGGGTGTGGTGGCGCAGGCCTATAATCCCAGCACTCGGGAGGCTGAGGCAGGAGGATTGTTATGAGTTTGAGACCAGCCTGAGCTACAAAGTGAGCTACGGCCAGCCTGAGCTGCATAGTGAGACCCTGTCTCAAAAAAATTTAAAAAAAAATTTTTTTTCGATACATTGTATTTTCATTTTAATTCCATTTAAAGTATATTCTCATTCTCTCTTTGGGTCCCTGTTCCTCCTTGCCTTCCTCCTCCTCCTTCCCCTTTGCCTCCTCCTCCTGTGGGTTATTCAGAAGTGCTATTTCATTTCCAAATGCTCAGGAGTGTTCAGATGGCATTGCTGTGATTTCCAGTGCAGCTCCACTGTGGGCACGTGTGTGCATGTGTGTGCATGTGTGCATGTATACATGCATGTGTGCACGCTGCACCTCCACATCTATCAAGGCCCGGCCTGAGGCCCAGCTTGGTCCTTCCTGCTCCAGCCTTGAGTTGGAGCAGAGCTTGTGCTGCCCTTGGCGCAGTGTGTCCCCACGCCCTCTTGTTGACACCTCCTGTCCTCCCAGTGAGGGCAGGGCTGAGGGCCCCAATGAGGATTTTTCTGCTTTTAATTCTGGAACTTGAAGTTCTGTTGTTCAACACAGAGTTCAGGGCTGTGTTGTCCCAATCAGCCCTTTAGGGTGACACGGTGACCCTGCCTCATCACACCCTCCTTCCACAGGTGCTTTTTTGATTACTGTTAACATCAGTTCTCTTTTTCCACCCTCTTACGGTGTCTTTATGTTTAAAGCAAATTTTCATTGGTATCATACAATTGGGTTTTGATGCTTTTATCCAATCAAATGATCACTACTGTTTAAGTAGGGCATTTGGGTGATTTGCACTTAGTATTAATCGCTGATATTTTAAATTTTAATGTAACTTGATTTTTTTTAAGTCTCAGTTCCCATGTATCTTTGCTGGCAGGTCCTCGCTGTGGAGATCCAGGACAGAGCCTCAGCCCTGCTGATTCTGCATTTCCCCTGTAGTCCCTGGGCTCCAGCCTGGGCCCCATACAGGGGCTGGCCCTCTGCGCACTGTGCTTCCCCTGGATCCAGCCTGGATGCAGACCAACCACAGCCCACAGCCTGGCAGCCCCTTAAGGTCCCCCACTGACCAGCATCAGCAGAACAAACACAGGGTCCTGCCCATCTTCCCCAAACCTGTACCCTCCAGCACCCCGACACTTCCAGACCCTGTGCCTCCGGGAGGGTGCCCATGCCCCGGGGCTCTCAGGACACTGCACATCCCTCTCCCCTTCCATACCTGTCTCAATTCACACGCCTGTCCCCCTTTCAGAGCCTGGCTGCCTACCTGCAGCTGTGGCCACTGTAGTGTCCTCTTGGCTTCCCCTCCACCCGCTCCATCTCCCTGGAGCAGGCCAGGCCAGCGCACCCAGGCCTTCATACTGCCATCCCCCAGAATGTTCCCGCCTCAAGTGGCGCAGTCCAGACACCCCCTTCGCAACCTCCTTCTCCTCGCTGCCCCTGACATTTTCTTACTCCCTGTATCTTGGATTCTGTGTCTGATGTCCTGCTATTTAGGGACATCAGTTGCCCAGGGCCTGGCCTCGGCACTCAGGGGACCTCTGCTGGGTGCCCGAGAAGCTGGCCCAGCAGTTGCTACCACTCCACCCTTATCTGGCCATGGTGGCCAAGCAGAGCCCCGGCGTGTGAGTCCAGGCGTGTGAGGCCCAGACGACTCTGTGAGAGCCCAGCATGGCCAGAAACCTGGGCGTGGAGCACTGAATGGAGGCAGGCAGGAGAGAGCTGGGCTCCCAGGGCCGCCTTCCCTTCAGGCAGCCCTGCCCTCAGGCTGTGTCCCGGCTTTCCCCAGCTGTCTTGGCCAGGGGGCCCATGACTGTGGCCACCACCTCCAAGGGAACAAAGGCCCCCAGCTTCACCCTCATGCCAGTGCCATGGGGCACCAAGAGGTCCGCACCTTCAGACGGTTTCCATGGCTGCTTGGCCATGGGTGGGGGCTCCCCATGGGCTCTGCCTGAGGGAAGGGGCTATAGTCAAGTGTGAGCTGAGTGGGGCACAGGCCTAGAACATGACCCTGCCAGGCCCTGAGGCACAGGGGTCAGGTTTGGGAACCTTATGGAGAGGCAGCCTGCACCTGGCAGCCTGCAGCCTCAGCTTCCCAGCTTGCACATCTGCTCTGCCCTGTGGGACAAGATTTCTGGGAATGGAGGGTGCGAGGGTCTCAAGGGGAGCCCTGGCCCCAGGAGGATGTGAGCTTGACTTTATCCCTGCAGGCCTCTCTGGAGATGGGGAAGGAGAGAAGGGTCTGGCCCTGCACACCCCAGCTCACCCTGAGTCCTGATGCTGCTGCCCACAGAAGTCCTTAGGCTCAGTGATGGAACCCTCAAGTCAGGTGGCCAC
>PVKA01000826.1:99221-172856 GCA_004027165.1 Ctenomys sociabilis | reverse complement strand
CTCCTCTATCCTCTCCTCCTCCACCCTCTCCCTCTTCCACCCTCTTCCTCCTCCCGCCCCTCGCCTCCCCACAGCTATCATCTCAGGATGACTTGCATCAACATCAGTCCGTATATCACACATCTCTGTAGTTTCAGGATCTGCAGTGGTCTCCACAGCAGAGAAACACAGCAGGTGACACGTTAGTCTTGGGCTACAACAGACCAGGACCCTTTGTTTTGTTCCCCCTAATGAATATTCTCTTACTTTTTATTTGTACTGATATACCTTTGCAGTACATGGTGATTGCATTCATTATGGAGTAGACACATGGACATACTGCATCTTAATTCTCTTTACTTTTTTAAAAACCTATTTTATTTTTCTTATTTGAGGGTAAATGGCTTTCTTAGAATAAATTCAGTCTGTTCTGAACTCACAGGAGCTCTTTCAGGCCAAGCAGGCTCTACTTAAAACAGCCACATTGTCACTTTGTTTTGTTTTTTTACTGTATTTAGCACAGTGCCTACAGGGTCTCAGTGCACAGCTCAGACTCGTAGTGATTCTCCTGCTTTCAGTCTCCCAAGTTCTGAAATTACAGGGGTGAGCCACCACGCTCTGTCTCATCACCATCTCAGCATGCACCAGGGGCGGGGCGGGCACAGCGCACGGGATGGAGCCCCTGGCTCCTTTGTCTGCCTACGCAGGCGCTTTAATCTGCTGAGCTTTCTGGCTGGTCTTCACGTTGTCACTTTTGGAGGGACTGACGACCCAGATGGTGGAGAGGTGTCCCAGGGCACCCCTCCACGGGATGGAGCCCCCTGGTTCAGAAACAACTAAGAAGAGGCCGCCTTTCCTGAAAGGCGTCCACACCTGGGTGAGCAGCATTTTTCTGAATTCAGCCCGGTGTGCCAGGAGAGCAATGGGCACACAGCCCCATGCCCACCCACCACGAGTAGAGCCCTAGAAAAGCCTTGGAAACCTGACCACCAGACAGATGGATGAAGGACACCCAGACTCAGCCAAACACCCATCCCCACTGCTCCAAGTCTCAGGGACATCCGTGCATTTATTTGCCCAACTCCCAAGCTCTCGCCCTTGCCGATCCTTATGAATGTCAGGACTCCAAACCCGTTTGTCGAGCCCCACCTGAGACATCACAGCCCAAATCGATAGCAGGAAATGCCTCCGACTACAGTGGCATCTTGATTTGGTCAAACTCAGAAATTCTTGGGCTGAACGTATCCTCCCTCTGCTGCCCATCTGTAGTTTCTGCACATGTGTGTTTTAATGAAAATACAATCCTTTCAAGATGTGACTCATTTTCCTTCTACTAGTCAAAATATTTTTAAAGCACTTGATTCATAAGAAGGCTTTTATGACTGATATAAGTTTGAAGTTGCTCTTCCAGCTCTGACTCAAATCCCACTGAAAATGAACATATGGGGACACCATCTCCCGTGCACAGCCTGGTGTCTGTGACCACAGCTAATGACTCGGTCCTCTGGGCCCAGGAAGAAGCACACGTCCCCGTTATGGACCTGCCACAACTGGTGAAGCTGCTTTGCCAAACAGATCTGAACCCGGATTTCAATGGCCCTCATCACCATCCTCACTGTGGGAAGCCAGAGGTCCATTCACACCAGTTCCACCCTCAAAATAATTCTTTTGTTGTTGCTTTTTAGAGATAAGCTGTGTAGCTATGTAATTCGGGCTGGCCTTGGACTCATAGTGGCTGGCCCAGGCTGGCCCCAAGCTCTCCATGAGTCTCCTGTCTCAGCCTCCAAGGGTTGAGATTACGTAGACACCACTATGCCCTGCTCCATCCTCAGAACAGTATTTGAACTATACTTCAAGGAGGACCTCAGAATGGTGGCTTTGCTCATGAGCATCCTAGATGGTGGTACACTGTCCTGCGGGGGTAGATTAGTTTTCTGGGAATGGCCCAAAGAAGTCCTTCGAAGTCAAGCGATGAAAAGGGACCACCACAAACAAGGCCCAGTTCTGGCCTCTGCCAACCAGATTTCTCATAGGGATTTAGGAAGCTTGAGGAGTTTAGGAACTCTAGGGAGGAAAACTCCAGATCTGCTCTGGTCAAACAGTTGGGACTTGGTTCAAATAATTGTGCACCTCCCAGGAGGTTGCTTTGACAATAACAGCATTTATTTTATTGTATGCATTTGACAGTGTTTGTTAATGATGCATTTAATTTTCTGCATGATGCTATTTCATCAAACTGAGGGAACAATTTAGCTCTGGCCTATAGGCTGTTAACACTGATAAGCCACAGCTTGCAAGCAAGCTACCAGTAAGAGGGCTGGGACAGAAAGGGTCTGAACAAAGCCACCACCAGGGGGCAGCTCCATGAGGCAACCACAGACTCATGGAGCATCCTTCAGGACAAGCAACTTTCTGCTGAGGTACATGGTGCCATCTGAAAAGTGCTTGTTCTCTCCTGCCACAGTCTGTGTTTTCAGAACAAAGGAAGGCTCTAGGGAAAAAATGCAATCATCTAGGAGCCCCGTGATTTTTGTTTTAGGACAAGTGACGTTTGCACGACATAGTTGGTGAATTGTCAAGTCCCATGGGGTCTTTCTATGTTAGATCATACGTCTTCAGTCCAACACTGATCTGCTTATAAGTTCAAGAATGGTAATGTCACAGCTTTGCCCTTCCCCGCAGAAACTCGGGCATCCACCTCTGTTCCCTACCTCCCGTCCCGAGCAGGCTGGCAGTGGGGTGGGGAAATTGTTAAAGAGGACCAGAAGCACGGCCCTGGAGCCCATGCTGGACCCAGCCTACGGGGTGGAATCAAGGCCTGCATCGTCCACTCCTTTTCTGTGGTAGAGGCTGCATTTTATGTGAGCAGGAGCTGCCCGTGGCTCTGTTTACCTGGTTTATAAAACAGCACAGGTTCATGGGCGCTGAGGGCCAAGAGGAGCACGGGGAGAGGTTGGGGTCTGCCCCGCACACATTGCAGCCCACCCTGCCAGGTGGCCTCATGGGAAGACCGGAGTGTGAGTAACGGCCAGGTCTTCTGCCAAAAGACTGGGACAGAAACAAGCCGCTCATGAGAAAAGGATCCACAGCCAGGGACTTTCTGCGACCTCTTCCCTGCCCTGTCTCCCTCTCAGCCTCCACCACTTTCCGCATTCAGCCCCCAGGCTAGGCTGCCCTGAGCCTTGTGCTGAGTAGGGCAGGAAATAAAGAGAGAGAGATGCGTACAGTCCACTCCAAGCACTGACCCAAAAGGGGACCTCAACTGCTGAATCACGAGGGAACGCTATGAGAGCACAGTGGGCACCGTGTGCAGGGGCAGCGGGGAGGAGTCTCAGGGAAGACAGGCCCCTTCCGAGTGGCCCAGCAGCCTACATGAGCTAACAGAGGTTCTGACTTCGGCCGCTAGACAGCTGCTGCCTAAAAGAGTAGGAGAGAAACCTGCCACCTTCTGGGATGAGCTGGGACTTCTAGAGGGGTGAGGCTGCCCTGCTCCTATCCTCATCTCTGAGGTAATCTCTCTTTTCTTAGCAGAAGCACTCACTACGAAGTAAGCTTAGCCTGTACCAAGAGATTTTCAAAACCCAAAGCAGTGTAAAGAGAGGGTTTATTCTCCCACATAAACAAAAGAAAGTGGTGATCTGGGCCCAACAGGTTCATCCTACAAGGCCAAAGAGGTCTGAGCTCCTTCAGTCTTTCTCTCAACCACCTCCAGCACAGAACTTTTTAAAGCTCGTCTGTGGTTCCCATTATCACATCCACATTCCAGAAAGAGGGAAAGGGAAAAAGCAAAAAGAGAATGATGTCACCCAACTAAGTCAGCCTTCCTTAGGTAACATTTCCAGAATTCCCACCCACCCTTTCCACTGACAGTTCATTGGTGGTATCCAGCCGCAAAGGCACATGGGAGACGTAGTCTTTCAGCTGGTGTGGGGCTCCAGCCTGGGTTCTCGCACTGCCCTGACCCCTGGCAAGCGTAAATCTTTCTCTGCTTCCCTGGTGCACTAATTTATCTCCCCTCTCTTGAAAATGCCATGGCCAAGTGATGAAGAACAGACACTACACTCAAAGTGCTGCTAGGGAACCTATCCCACTTGGAAAAGTTGGGTCTCCATTATTTCATTAGACAAAAGCAAACTTTTGGGCTAGGCAATAAGACCACAAGAACAGAGAAACTGAAATGGGGAAAAGAGAAAGGAAGGAGGGGAAAGGGGGAAGAGAAATATAGGCACACACTCACACACACAAGATAGTTCAGATAGTTATACTACTAATTGCTGTCAGTTCACTGAAAAGAAAGGTTTATGCCTATATTATTTGATCACTTTTTCATGTCTATATCTTATAATATGAGCAACTACTTTTTTATTTTTGTTTGTTTTTTTTTTTTTTTTTTCTTTTTTGGTGGAATCAGGGATTGAACTCAGGCCCTTGCGCTTACCAGGCAAGCACTTATTCCTCTGAGCCATCTCCCCAGCCCTTGAGCAACTACTTTGAAGACAACATTACATAATGTGCTGAACATTGTTACTGTCCTCCAATCTTGTTTTGAAATTTAATATCATTGATTTTTATTTTTTTCTTTCAAAAAAAGCAATAACAAACACAATCAGAGCAAAATGAGATATGTATTCATCTGAGTTCTTTCACATGAACTATTTCTTGAACACAGTTTGGAGAGGTAAGCACTTACACCCACCTTGTATGTGAGACATCAGAGGCTTTGACAGGAAAGAGAGGGCTAGAGAGATAGCTCAGCAGACTAAGTGGCTCCCCAGGCAAGCACAGGGACTGGGGTTCAATCCCCTGTACCATATGCTACATTGGCCCTGCCCTGGGCTGCACTGAGCTGGCCAAGGAGACCAGGTATAGTGGTGCACCCCTGTAATCCCAGCACTGGGGAGGCTGAAAACAGAAGGATCACCAGGAGTCCGAGCTGCATAGTGAGACCCTGTAACAAATACATATATATATATGAGAGAGAGAGAGAGAGAGAGAGAGAAGCAAGCTATACAGAGTAGTGGCAGGGCTGGGAATAATACCCAAGGGCCACCTCAGCCTCACAGCCTACATTCTGAGGTTAAAATGAAACTCCATAAAGATTCCCTATTATTGCTATTTCACTTAAGTTGATAACGCCACGACTTGTAAAGCCATGGCAAGAACTTTGAAGAGCGTCCTGATATGAGGAGCACAGAGCTAACACCATCAAAACCACTCAGCTGATGATTTAAAATTAAAGCCAGAATCTAAATATTTTTCTTTCATGTGTGTCCAGTGACTTCAGCATGAAGGTTACTTGAACATGAAGGAATTGCCCCTCACTACTGTGCTAAGAAAGTGGGAGCTCTCAAGAGCCGGCTCACATATATGTATCTATTGACGCTCAGGAGAGTGTCTGCTCCGGGGTGCCCTGGCCACGGCAGCCACTTGCCGACTGTTCCTGCCAGATCGCAGCCACTCCTTTCCCTCCTCCATCTGGAGGAACAGGCCCAAGAATAAGAAGCCAAGGCTGCACGCTTTGCCTCGGCTTCCAGAGCCAGTCCAGCCCTATTCCTTGGACCCTCAGCCCAAATCCTTCGCACTCCACAAACCCAAAATGGCACCAGCAGCTGATGCACACCGCAGGGTGGGGACAGCACCCCTGGGAGCCTCGAGCTCCATCTAGAAGCCATTCGGGGCTGTGGCTCAACTCCAAACTCTGCAAACAGAGTCTTTGTGCACGCACTGCTCAAGCCCAGACCCCACACATGTAGGCAAGGGAAACTGTCCCCACCCCACACCCCTGAGCTTGCGGGGCCTGCTCCAGGGTGCTCCTCCTTCACCTTCCCCCAAGGCTGCACTTCAGAAGCTCTTGCTTGTTCCCCTCTTCCCTTGGTGACTTTGCCCCTTAATAGTCTCCTGTCTTGTCAAGGACCACTCTGAGAACTTTGGCCAGCACCTCCACATTCTCTAGCAGAACCTGGGACCCTCTGGGCCACCTGTGTCTCCATTTCTCCAGCTAAAAACATGCAGGCTGGCAGTGTCTCTGTGCCACAAGAGCTTCTCCAAAAGGAGATGACAGGAATTGAACACTGAGGATAACGGCTGTCTTGGGCTTCAGCTGTCATCAAAGCTGGCTCCCAGTGGGTTTGAGCAGATTGGGCTTGAGAGGTCTGACACCTGGAAGAGACAAGGGGCGTGGTCCTGGGCTGGATAAACACCTGGAGTGAGGTGCTCATGGGAGAGCCAACCCTATGACTGGGCAAGCCAGGGCTGTCCAGGGAAAAGAGCCAATGGGATGCAGGGATATATGAGATTTGTTACGGCAGTTGGGTGGCACAGTCGTGCAGATGGAGCTTTGTGTTCCTCAGTCTGCACCCTGGAGACTCAAGGAAGCTAGTGGTGTAACCTAAACCCAAAGAAAGGTCCAAGGATCACGGGAGCAGACACCCAAGGGCGTGAGGCGGGTGGAGGGGAGGATGGCGGCGGAAGTCTCCGCGTAAGCAGACTTTAAATGGGCTGCTTTTCCACCCTCAGTTCTCTCAGGACCCTCGGCAATAGACCAGTTCCATCTTGGTGAAAGCAGATATACCCAGTCTGCTGATGCAAATGCAGACATCTTTCAGACCCGCCCCCAGGCACATCGGGAACTGCTCTGCTAGCTGCTAGACACCTCCTAGCCCAGTAGGGTCGACACGCACAGTGAACCACAGCACACTCACTCCCCGCCCTCCCTTCCATAGCCACATCTCAGCGAACAGCGTCACGAAGGCCACCTGGGAGCTTGGGGGTCATCTTGGCTGCTCCTGCCATCCTCCCTCATTGTCTCCGTCCACAGGCTCCACTCAGCCAGGCTCAGGCCAATGCCACCTCTAACCAACACTGAGGAAAACCACTTGACAAAACTCCTGCCTCCCATTCCAGGTCCCTCCAGTCCACCCTCCTAAGACATAGAGCTAAAGACATAGTTCCTACACCTACCCTGGATCACAGTACTCTTCTGCTTAAAATCCTTCAGTGGCTTCCATCAGATGTATAAAATCCACACACCCTGCCATAGCTGGTTTGCAAGCCCTGAGCAGTCTTGTAAGGTCATCTCTCCACCTTCCCCTGTGCTAGGCAAGCTCTAGCCAAACCAGGCTGGCGGTGACACCTCGGGGCCTTTCCCTAGGTCCTTTGACTTTTGACCTTTTCTGTTCTGTATGTCTCTGGCTTTCATACCCCTCAGCTAGCCTTCATCCTTTGGATCTCTCTTCCACGTTGCCTTGCTTGGAAAGGGCTTCCCTTCTCACTCCATAGAAAACAGAGCTGCTTTCTCCTGGTTAGGACTGAATGCTCGTATGCCCCTAAATCCCTAAGTGGAAGCCCCACTCCTCCATCAGATGGCATTTGGAGATGGAGTCTGTAGGTGGTAGTTCAAATTCAGTGAGCTCATAGTGTAGAACTTTTACCCAATGAACCAATGTCTTTATAAGAAGACACCCAGAGATCCGTGAGTCTTTTCATTTGTGTTTGTGTGCACAAAGAGGAGGTCACAGTGAGCCAAAAAGTTCAACAGATTAAAGCATCTGCTTAGGCAGACGCAGTAGCTGGGGTTTGATCCCCGGCCTGCCATGCCAGCCCCACGCCCAGGGGTGCACTGAGACAGTGCATGATGGTGCCCACCTGTGATCCCAGGTCTTAGGAGGCTGAGCACAAGTGGATCATGATGAGTCCGAGTCTGATCTACATAGTGAGACTCTATAGACCCTGTACTAAAATACAAAACAAAAGAGACAGAAAGGAGGTCATAGTGAGATGACAGCTGGCCGTGAACCCAGAGAAAGATCTCAGAAGAAAATCTGTCTGGTCCACACCCTTGATCTTGACCTCTCCAGTCCCAAGAGCTGTGAAAACTACATTTCTGCTTGCTAAGCCATGCAGTCTGCAGTATTTTGTTACACTAGCTGACTAACACACCCACTCACCATGATTCTCACTGGCTGTTTGCTGCCTTCAAGGCTGCAGTCCCCATGTGTAATGACTGTCACTGCCATGTACATAGTTGTAGCTTATTTCTTGCCACCAGAATGGTTCTGCAGTTACCTTCTCTAGGCCTGGCCCAGAGCCTGGTACATAAGGACCCATGGAGTCAGCCAGGGCCGTAGTGAATCCCTCAGTGACTACATATTCCCAGCAGGGAGGGGGGACTTGCAGTCAGTCCCCCACACTGGGGTGAGCATCCCTGACAACACAGCCATGCTTCCCAAGGTGCCTCATGGGTAATACTGCATCCCATAGACTTCTCTTTTCTAGTCGACCTCACCTTCTTGCTAAATAAATTTAAATCAGCCCATGAATTGCAGAGGACACAATTGAAAGCCAACCAAGGAGGAAATGATGAGAACAAGAAAATGAAGACAAAGCAGGCAATGTGGACACTGGCGGGGCCCACCACACTCTGCCTTGAGCACCCTAGCCGCCGTTGGGAAAGTGGTACCTGAGGCGGTGCCATAGCTCAGATCACCCAGTGGACACACGGGAGCTACCTGGCAGAGGTTGCTCTAACCAAGTGAGACCAGCTCAGCACTGACTCAGAGGACTCGGGAAGCCACGAGGTCCTCCCAAGGCAGATGAGTCCTGAACAATGTCGTTAAAGATGACACGAGACTGTCACCCTAGCACCCTGGGAGGCTGAGTCAGGATAATTGCAAGCTCACATCCGGCCTAGGCAGCTTAGTGATTTACAAGTTTCTGTCTCCAAATAAAAAATACAGCCTTCCCTGAAAAAATAAACTGGTTTTATTTTTTGGCTAGGGATGGAGCTCAATGAAAGAAACACTGGACTGCCAGGCAGAGAGAGAGAGAGAGAGAGAGAGAGAGAGGAAGAAGAAGGAGGAGGAGGAGGGGGGAGAGGAAGAAGAAGAGGAAGAGGAAGAGGAAGAAGGCCAGCCAAATAGCTCAATGGATTAAAGAGCCTGCTTAGCCAGGCTCCGGGAGAGGAGTTCAATCCCCGGCCTGCGTGCCAGCCCCACCCACAGAGTACACTCAGGCACAACTGAGACTGGGCACAGTGCTGCGTGTCTGTAATCCCAGTGCTTGGGAGGCAGAAAGCAGGAGGATCACTATGAGTCTAGTCTGTGTAGTGAGACCCTGTAGACCCTGTCCTAAATCTATTTTTTAAAAAACTGAAAGGAGAAGAACAACAACAATGGGGGGGGGGGGAGACCAAGACTGAGAGCCAAGGAGGAACCTCGGGTTAGAATTTGTTCTAAGCAGCACACAAAAGCCAGAGATCGTGAACACACCTATAAACCCAGCACTGGGGAGGCTGAGGCAGAAGGATTACCATGAGCTTTAGTCCAGAGTGAACTATATAACAAGATCGTGACCCAAATTAAGGAAAAAATAATAACAACAGAGACCAGCACACAGCACCGCCTCACCACCTGTCCATCTATGCAGGGCGAACTGCAGCCCCCAAGCAGCCGGGAGGCGGGGCGCACGCTCTTGGCACTGCTGCCTCCCCACTACATCCTGCACACTCATAAAGTAAACCACCCTGGCCCAAGTTAAACGAGCTGAGCGTGAGACCGCTAAGCACACACCACCAGCAGTCGAGGTGTGAAAGGTGCCGGCGCGGCCCCTGGAGACAGCTCAGAGCTGGGGAAGCTGCCAGTCCACTGCACGAGCCAGGAGCCCTGACGTCACATCCTGTCAATGGGCTGCTCCCCTCCGGGTGAGGGAAGCCTACGGCAAGGAAACAGGCGCATCAGATGCATCCGGGCCTTCACGGTGCCGCCCCTCACTGCGGGGCTAGACAGGGAGACTCCAGGGGGAGTGCCCCCTCCACGGTGACCAGCCCGTAGCAGGCTTCTTCTGCGGGTCGGCCAGCCACGGCAGCCCTGGAGCGCTGCTCCGCTTTGGCCAAGGCTGAGGACTCACGCCCTGCCCAGCATCTTTACCTGGCAGGCGCCCGCCCTGATGACAGTTACACCTCTCCTGCTCTCTAACACATCCCCCACCTGCTCTAAAAGGCAACTATCTTTTAATAAACTGGACTGATCCCCGGAAGAACATAGGCCCCACCAACACCTGGCCGACGCTGGCTTTATTTTGCCTGCACTGTTTTCTCCATCCCCCTTGGAAATTTTTCCACTGGACTCCATTCTGAACCTGATCCAGTGCAGCCTGCGTGCTTCCGCACTGCTACACTCCAGGCACAGCAGAGGAAAGGACACCAGGAAGCGTGCTCAAAGAGCACCACGGATGTCCTGGGTCTACCTCCAAGCCGACAACCGAGGAGCTTGAAAGAGCCACAAGGAAGTGCTGGGCCAGCCTGACCCACCCCAGGACTCTTGACCACGCTTACATAGAAACCAAAAGGATGATGCGAGATTCCCTTCAGGCCGTTCCTATTTTATTTCAGACTTCAGAACCGAAACGCAACATCTGACAAGGTGCATTCACTCCCAGCATGGCGCACCCTGGTGGCTGGCAGGGGGTTTCCATCCTTCCGTTGGATGTCTCTGCAGCAGGGGCTCCTGCTGTGTCCTTAAAAGATCATGGTTGGCTTCCCCCAGAGCTGCCTGTGACATAGTGTGGTGGAGGAGGCAGTGATTCACTTTGTCTTCCTAGGATACTAATCACACAGATAAAGCCATGGGAAGGAAGAACACAGGATGCAAATCCCTGGGCCACCCGGAGGCTCCCACGGGGAGATGAGCAAAGCACACGGATGCACCAGCTCCTGCTGAGCTGCTGGGGAGAGGGTGGGTGGAAGCTCAGAGAGAGCCTGGGCACAGAGGCCTGCTGTGACCCTGCCACATGTGGTTCTGCCACGGGGAGCTTTATGCACTACTGCTAGCATGTTAAGATTTTACTCAGTACTATGAACTGATCCAAACAAGGAGTTGACTGAGAGGATGAGGTGGGGAAATCCTCTTTACCTGAATCCCATGATCCTCTACTAGGTTCCCTGGAAGATCAGCCTTCCCTGGCACAGCCAGCTGTCTTTCCCCCTAGATCCCTGGATTTCCACTAGCTGGTTTACCACTGGTTTGAACTGGGCAGAGGGACAGAAATAGAAATGGTCACCTAGTGCACCCCTGGGTTACCAGACTCTTCACAGGCCTCCCCTGGATTTCCTGGCTCCTTTGAAGTCAGGGCCACAGAGATTAGTTCTGGCAATGAAATATGAGTAGCAGTGACACAAGACAGACAAGCCCACACATGCCTCTCCAATCCCCCTTCTCCTCTAAAGAAGTGAAGGAGACCATTTGTTTTACATACAACTGCACGCACACGCACAGGCAGAGCGTGAGCGTCACACGCATTGCTCCTGACAACCAGGCAGTCAGCGAGGGAGTCGTCCTGCTTCCTGAAACCACAGGGTCATCTCCTGAAACCTAGGAGACCCAGGCCTCTGCAGGAAGCAGGATTGGTCTGTGATGTGCTCTCCACTGCAGATGGCAAGCTTGGCTCGACCGGGCAGGAACGACCCACGGTGACCATTGACAGCCACGCCACTTCGTGTCCTGTTTCCAGAAGGGCCCCTTCCCCCCCACTCCACCCAGCCTGCAGCGCAGGTGCTCCTAGGCCTGGAGAGGGTCCTGGGAAAGCCCAGAATTCCACTGCACTCAGGCCCATTTGACCTTGTCTTGTTTCTGTCCCGTCATTCCCAAGGGGAAGAGCAACATGCCCCGATCTGCAGTACGTCAATTACACATCTTATCATAGACCCTGTGCCAGGTGATTTTAAAATATGACCCCCCAAATATGTATATAATATTCCAAGAAGCCGTCAGCCATAAATCATCTCCATTCCATGGGCCAGGTCATGGTTACTGTCATAATGCAAATCATTCACATAAAATCCAAAATGCCTCTCCTTTTATCTTAAAATTTTACAAAATTTATTGATCTTTACAGCCATGAAAGGCACAAGGAAATATATTTTAAGTTCATGTCTTTTATGACTGACCCAGATGACCATGTGAAATGGCTCAGATTTATAGTCACGTCCAGTTGCCAGTATTTATGGCAACTTTTAAACCTGTCATTTCACCTCAGACTCCTCACAGCTCGGGACACTTAGGGAGTTTACTGAGTCCCTGGGATTTCAGGACCAGAACAAATAAGAGGTTTAAGTACTTTTGCAGCTCATTGGAAAGGGGGCTTGAGATTCAATTGAGGAGATCGTTAACTGGGGACCACAGAACAAGCGCTTCCCAGATTTATGCCTTTGCATATGGGAAGGAAAGCTGCCCTGGCCAAGGAGAGGAACACACTCTCTTCAGCGTGCTCATCTGTTCGGTCAGAGAAGTTTGAGAAAACAGGATTCAGTCATCTTCCTACTTCATAGAGATAAATGGAAAGGGAAGCTTTGGTTTCTTTTAAAATGGCCTTTGTGTCATTTATCATGAGACAAGTAACAATAAACCCAACGGTCACCAGTGCGCATCAAATTCTACCTCTGCTCAGTATGAACCAGGAGACGGTTTTTAAGATAACACCACTTAATGGAAGAGTACAGCACTCACAGGCCTCACCCCAGTGTGCTCCAGGCTCATCTTCTGTGAATTTCTCTCTTGTCTCCTGGCCCAGAAGGCTTTGCGACTCACAGTTTTCTTCAAGTTGGTTCTGTGAAGCCACGTCTAGGCTCAAACTTCTTGAAGGCTTCTCACTGCCCAGGCCCAAAAGACCAAGTGGGGTCCTGATTGTCCCCTCTGAAGGTAGACATAGGGGAGATGGCTTAGTAGAATAAGTGCTTGCCTGGCAAGTGCAAGGACCTGAGTTCAATCTCTGGTACTACCAAAAAAAAAAAAAAAAAATGAAGGTAGACATTGTCTCTGTCTGTGTCCCCAGGCTTCATACCACTGTTTCTCAGCATGAAAGACCTGCTCAATCTACAAGGGAACCCACACACACAGCAATCTCAGACTTTACTTATAACACCTGCAGTTTCCCCCATCATTCAGGGTCTCTTGCCTGTCAAGACTGGGGGGAGCCCTCTGCCCTCCATCGAGGACATGATCCCCTCTTACACATTAGTGCAGGCTGGCGGGTCCAAGGCCATGCTGCTAGCTGCTGGCCTGGCCTCTCCTACCCCTCCCCCACAATCCCTGTCAGATGCTCAGCCTGGGATAGCACTGAGCTGTTCCTGGCATCTCTCCTTCGTGAGCCTGAACACACTTCTCCTCATCATAAAGAGCAGGCAGTCTGCTTGCCAGAGGCCATGAGGGACATGCCAAGGAAACAAAGAAGAGAGGAAAAAGCATCATAAAAGATTGCTATTAAAAATAAGTACATTCAGCCCTCCACACAGCAGGTCCCACATTTGCAGATCAAAACTCTTATTTTTAATTGCATCTGTACCGAGCACATACAGACTTTCATCCTGCCTTTGTCCCCTAAGCAATGCAGTGTAAGTAACTATGTGCATAGCACGTGCACCTTCCTAGGTATTGCAAGGCCTGGGGATGGCTTAAATTAAACAGGATGGTGCATGTAGGTTATATGTCAGTACATTCCAGTTTATATAAGGGATACGAATGTCCACAGGCTTTGGCATATGGAGCGGGCCCTGGAATTCAGCCCCCGTAGTAGCTGAGGAACGACAGTGCTTCACAATGTGACTACAAGGCCTGTGGGGCTGAGGCGGCTCTCATAGGCACTTGCAAGTGTCCTCGTACCAGAACTGTGACCCTCAGTAGTGCGGAAATCCCAACAGGGTTTCCTTCCTCCAATCAGCCATGGTTCTGGACAAGACACGTTCAGATCACCCGGCCTGTGCATTTGCTGTGGCAGCCATAACTGAGCACAGCAGACTAGGTGACATGCACAGTGGAAGTTGTCACCCCACCATCAACAGGCCAGAGGCCCAGAGGAGATCGGTCCCTCCTGAAGCCTTGGGGGACAATCTGTTCCAGGACCCTTGTCCTGTTTCTGGTGGTGTGCTGGGGGTCTTGCACGCACTGTGGCCAGGAGGTACATCTCTCTGACCTCTGCCTCCAGCTTTGCATGGCGTCCTCGGTGCATGTACCTGTTCCTGTGTCCAGATTTCTTTTTTAATAAGGATGCTTGTCACATTGGACCAGGCCCAACCTAATGACCTCCTCTTCACCTGATTGTCCATAGAAGCCCTACTTCCAAATAGGGTCACATTCATAAGTACTAGGGAGGAGGACAGAGCTCAGGATCTTTTGAGGAAGCACAACCCCACGCAAACTCTCACATAGCGAACATTCACACGGACACCAGCATCCATGTGTGGCTTGACGAGATACACAGGTAAAATGGCTGTTGTATATCCTTGTTATTTTCCTAGTGGTTGTCCATAGTACTAGAAGCCGACATAATATCCTGTCCAACCACCATTAGTGCAAATCTTGCCTCTCATAGAATTATGTAGAAGCATGGCGTTATCTATCCCAACTGTACTGTCCATACACACACATCATGATTCTTCCTTTGTATACCCCTTTCCTTTGTCTACACCTGTCAAAGATGGGCACTCCACTGTCATTCAACCAATTTAGGTACCTGAACTCAACGACACAATCCAACACAGACCAGCATTCCACAACAATAGTGAGTTATCTGAAGAAGTTGTCGACCATAGCCATTTACAGCTCAACTTATTATTATGGCCCCACATTGTATACATTTTTATACTTTTCTGCTGGATGGTTAAGACCTAGATAGAGCAAGGCCAAATTCCCCATTTTTATAAGGACATTGATCATACTGAATGGACCCCACCCTTGTAGCCTTCCTTTTAATTTTATCGCCTCTGGGTAGAACCTGTCTTCAAATAATGTCACATTCAGAGGTTCTGGGTGTGAGGACACCAGAATATGAATTCTAGGGACACACCATCCAACTCCTAAGTCTTTGGGTCCGGCACTACGCTTTCCTTAAGGATGGAAGAACCAACAAAGTAGGGCATCAGAATTGACACAGATCACTGTTCAGGGGACAAAAGTCATGACTGTGTTCACCCCAGTTATTGCAGTTGTCACTACACGAAACAGACCTGAGACTCTCAAGGTCAGGTCCCCAAGACCTAAAGAATCTTCTAGTGCCTGCTGGGGTAGCACCTTTCACCACAGGTAAGCAGATAATGTGCAAAAAGATCTGCTGATTCCACAGGCTGGCATCTCTGGGACTGAAATCTACAAGGAGTGTAAGACAACACGGGGGGGCACCCTGACAACCATGTTGCTCTCATCTGACGAGGGAGGTCAAGGCAGAGCACAGAACACAGGGAGAACCACCCTGCTGCGGGAAAGAGGCAAGCCACCAGGGAGAGCCGTGGACAGTGCTGGAGCACTTCCCCAAGGGAGCAGCCACTGTCCGCCAGGGCACGGACTGAGGACACTGCCCACGAAGAGAGGCTAGAGACGCTGCGGAATTACGGCTTTGGGGCGCGTTTCCGGGAACCTTGATTTTGCACTACTTCTGATGGTTTTTAGCACCAAGCTCTGTCTATGTGGAAAGTGAAAGTGTAGAATACAGTGGTTTCAGAAATCAAGTGCGTATGTACTTACAGAGTCTTGAAAAGTTGTTGGTAGGCCAGCCGACAATTTCAAATGTTCCCAAGATAACGTAATCAAGTTCCTTAACTTCTGATCATTTCCAAAAAGACCCCAAGGGTGTGGATAGTTGAGCTGACTTTTACTAATAAATGTTGGAATTTTCTGCCATAGAAAAGACTCAATTTTTAAAATACCACTCAAAAATTTAATCTATATTATAGCAAAAGGTAACTCTTTTCCTCCTCCTTTCTCTCGTCCCCTTAACCAACAAAGCAGGCCTTCCTGAGATGTTGTCTCTCGCCTCTCTACTCATGAGGTCTGTAACAGGCTGCTTTGCTGCTGCCAGTGTCAGCCAAGGTGCTGAGCAGGGCAAAGGAAATGGACATCTCCACCTTGACCCCATAGGGCAAAGCACGGGCCTCAGGGCACACTACGGTTCTGGGCAATACATGGCCTTGCAAAATAGCCCTTTTACCTCAACTGCACAGAGCTCTCTCCAGTGGAGCAGAGGGACATGCAGAAGGCTGTAGGGTCCTGGGAAAGGTTCATGTCCCAAAGTATACCCCGTCCTCCCTGTGTGTACTCTTAGAAGATTCCTTCAAACCAAAGGTAGGGCCCCAACTTCCAGTCCCCTGGAGGGGCAATCCTAGAAATACCTGAGCATTCCCAGTCATAGGCAATGCCTGTGTTGGCAAGTGAGGCCCACCCTGGGTGAGACTCTGGGAGTTTTAGATGGACAGCTCTAGCCCAGCCTGACCAGGCTCGAGCAGAGCTGAGGTGGGGGAGAGCAAGAGACCACAGCAGCAGCCTGCTAGAGCTGACAACCTGAGACAGAAGAAGAATCTCACAGAGCCTGAGAGGTGTCAGCCCAGGAGCAGCAGGGTGGAGCCTCAGGAAGGGCAGGGGACTGTGATGATTGGAAGTAACTGTCCTCTGCCCTTGCAGAACGGGAGCCTGAGAAACACATTATGGTAAAGGAAGCCAGGGTCTCTATGGAAGTGTTCCAGCCTTCTCCATAGTCCAGGTAAAGGGGGAGGCTGCAGGGCAGCGGTAAACCATAACTCAGCCTGCCCTGAGCAAAGTGCTCCAGGAAAACAGGGGACAGAAGAAAGTTAGCTATGAAAGTAAAGCAAATAAAATCAGTTAGAAGACAGGGGATGTGGAGCTGCCCAACCATCCTTTCCCTTGACCAATGAGTGTTGGGAATTCTGGATCCTTCCATGTAGCTACTACATCCAGCTACTTCTCAATAGCTGTTTGTAGGGATCCACTGATCTTAATGCAAATGGTGCTACTCAGGGAGACATGACTGCAGCAGTGAGAAAGATAGACCAGAAGACAAAGGCTGGGCTAGGTGGTCGCTAGTCTGCCTGATGGGCAAGACTAACTTCATGCACAACAAAATGATCCTTGCAAAGTTTGTAATACGTGATACAAGGTTGCCCGGCGACTAATAGCTGGCCTGAACCAGACAGGGTGTTTTTCTCAGGACTGAGGTAGCTTGTTTGTTTGCTTTAGGCCCTGAGGCCCAGCCCCACCTACACACATTTGATCAATTTCTTAGCTTCCTGCAGCTCCCAACCGCTGCTGTTTGCAAAGACAGTGAGCTCCATAAGGTCAAGGGTTTGGCTTTTGGTTCACTTGCTGTGCAACAGCGCCAGGTAGGGACCATGTAGAAGGGAACAATTCTTGCTTTTTAAACTGACTGAGGCTCTCACAGGAGCACAGGCTGATGAGCCTCCTGCAGGGCCCCCCACACTGGAAGACTGCCCATTCCCACATGGGAATTCCAGGGAGGCCTCTGGACATTAGGTGCTGGGCCACAGCTCAGCAGGTAGGGGAAGACTTCTCCTGGGTACCAGCGCTGAGCCAGCAACAGGGAGTGCCAGCCTTGTGGCTCCCTGTCCTGATGCTCCAGAGTCCGCCGCCTGTGGCTGGCTGTGGCAAGAAGGCCCAGGAATCCACCCAAGCCTCCCACCAGCATTGCTATGCTCAGCGCAGCCCCAGCCTTCCAACGTTCAGCCTTCCTGCAGGTAGAACAAGCAAACCTGACCTCCTTCCAACCTCCACTGGCTGCATTTTTCATTGTTTGTGACCTAACTAAGCCCTGCCCATCTTCTCTTTCTTGCAGAGGCAAACATATGGCCTAAAGCAGAGTGGAAGACATTGGTTGATGATTTTTTTTTTTTTTTTGTGAGCGCGGGGGGTGGGGGGGTGGGTTGGTGGTGACTTTTGTGAATTACTTTAGCTGCCACATTTGTAAGGAAGTTGAGGCCCATTCAAGGGCTGCCCTATGAAAGACCCAAACCACCTAGACCACCAAGGGAGAAAGAGAAATGATTGTGGCTGGAATTTCAGCCCGTGCACTCAGCGAGCATCCCTAGGCAGTGAGCAACTCCGGGCCAGAGGAGACTGAAGTTAAAATATTCATTCAAGTGTGTAGAGCAAGCCTCACACATACACATAAGGCTAGCACTCGTGTGGCCCTTGGGGCTGTGACCCGTATCCCTCAGTTCTGAAGTTTTCCATCATACCAGGTTATAAGTCATACAGGCCTCAGCATGGATTCTGACTCACTGAGACTCGGTACAGAGCCCATCCTACAGATGACAAGTAAATGAGAAATGAAAGCTGAGTGAAGCATCAATCTACCACCCGGGGGCTCTGAGAACAGAGGAGACAGTACATAGAAGAAAGAAAGTGACATGACTGCAACTTCCCCCTTGGCTGAAGCTCCAGATTGTCCTGCCAAGTAATCTGATCAGAAGTTGGTTTTTGCTATTTGTTTTTGTTTCTACTCTTTAAAATAAAATAAAATTGGGGGAAAAAAAAAAAAGAACCAAGCACCATGATCCCTTATGTCCATGGGGATTGGCTCTAGGACCCTCCTGAGAATACCACAGGCCAGGAGTGTGCAAGTTCCTTGCATGAAGTGGCTTGGTGCCTGCCTGCAGCTGGTGCCCGTCTGCACAGACCCTCGAGTCACCCCTGCACGCCTTGGGCTGCCTCACAGCAGCGTTGTGCAGGCGCTGGCCCGTGCTGCTCAGGGAACAAGGAGAAAGCATCTGACATGTCCAGGACAGGCGCAGCTCCTTCCCCCAATCATTTCCACCCACGGACTTGGAAGCCACCGCTGCAGAGAGATGGCTGAACCTCAGCCACCAAACCAGAAGGCCCGTGCCCCCAAGTGGACATGTGGCCACCGGCCACGAGATGCGCAGGTTGGCCCAGAATGACTTTGGCTGCTGAGCTCCTCGTTTTGGCTCTTCTAAGAAGGCAGACAAACAAAGCACTTCACAGATAGGAAATTTTAGAAGCTCAACACCAACACAGCGGTACGTCTCGGCCCAGTTAGCAGCGGCTTTGCCAGGCAGCACCGGTGCTGTGCGGGGATATCTCCTAGGGATGCTGAGAGTCACAGGCTGTGTTGCACAGGGAGATCGCCAGCTGGTTCCCCAGAGATGCTGACCAGTCATCGAGTCCTTTGTCTAAAAACACCAGCTTGGGTGGCTGAAGCTCCCAACCACTGCAAATGCCTCCCCAGATCTTGGAACTTCATCTGCTTTGCACCCCAGAGTGCAGGTTCAGGAGTGAACACGGATCACCCCAGGCACACAAAGATGGCACCAGCATCCAGTCTCCATCTGCCCGCACCAGATCAGCAGGAAAGCACCGGCTCGGGGCTTCTGCAGGGGCCCTCTCACCTGGTGGGCACTGAAACCACCAGCCCTCAGGCCACTCGGTGGGCCAGCTCCTCAAAGGCCCTGGAGTCCAGCAGGTCTTTCTCCATGATCTCCATCCTTGGCCATGAGGCTGCCTCAACTCTTCCCACCCAAACTCTCAGTTAAATCATGTGACAGTTCAAGCATTCTGCATGTACCTTAGCTTCCTACAGCTGCTGCAAGAGGGTGCCAGAAACTTGGCAGCTTTTCAAACATAAATTATTATTTTGCAGTGCAAGATTTTACAGTAGAAAAGTCAGTCCAAAATAATCTTTAAAAAAAAAAAAAAAACAGAGGGCTAGGGAGATAGCTCAGAGGTCTAAGCACCTATCTGGCCAGCACAAAGACCCAGGTTCGATCCCTGGAACCATATGCCACACTGGCCCCAGAACTCTGGGTGTGCCATGCCAGCTACCAAAACTGGGTGTGACGGCACACCCCTATAATCCCAGAACTGGGGAGGCTGAGAAAGGAGGATCACTAGCTGTGTAGCAAGACCCTATACCAGAAAAAAAAAAAAAAGCAGATAACAATGTACAATATAACTGCTGTTAACTTCCTATTATCTTTTTCTGAAATTCTGTAACATGGTTTTTATTGTTTCTCTTTTTAAAAATAAACAAAAAGTTATCGAGTTTATCAAAAAAACAATGTTGTGTTATCTGAACTTACAGTAGAGAAGACCAACTGATTAATATTCCAAGCATGACTCAAATACGCCATACACAGAGATCTGAGAGAAAAAGCTTCTGCTGAACTCTCTATTCAGAGCTATAATGAGAAGAAAAAACCCAGGAAAATAACTGATAAATAAGTAGAGTACAGTTTTTAAAGCGCACTGTATAAAAATTCAGTGATCTCCTTAAAAAAATCTCTTGTAGTCCTGAAGATCAAGAGTTGGAATGGGTCTCACAGAGCTGAAGTCCAGGTGTCAGCTTTCGGAAGCTCCAGAGAGAATTTTCGTCATCCCTTTCAACTTCCAGGGCCTTCCGCGTTGCCTCGCTAACACCCCTGCTCCCGTCACTGGATCGCCTTCTGCTGCTGTAAGCATCTCCCTCTCTTACCAGGGCCTCTGGGGTGACAGCAGACCAGCGCAAAGCGATCTGTGTCTGGACCCTGCATGGTTTCTGCCGAGTCCTTTGATGACATAGGTTCCAGGAAGTAGAGTGAGGCCACTGCTCTGCCTAACACAGAGCAAGATTTTCCCACTAGGATGGAAGTGACCATGTCTCATGCACCTGAGACTCTGCAACCCAGGGTCAGAACGAGGGCGGATGTCTTACTCAGTGGCTGAGTGAGGAAATAAAGAAGTGAATGAGGAAAGGAACAGCGATCTCTCACCTCTTTCAGTCTTTCTTTCAACTCCTATTTACTTTCCTTTCTGTTTCTAGCACCTACTTCTTCCTCATACACAACCACGTAATTCATCACGGATTATCATAAGCCCATCCCTCTGCCGCTGCACTCTTCTTTTGGTGAATAAATGTGCAGATTTCCTTCTGCTCCCACTTGTCCCAAGCCGGCAGCCGAGCCCTAGATCTTCGCAATGGGCAGCTTCTCCCTTGTAGAGCCTGTGGGGACAAGCATCCCTGACCACGGACACGCGGCCACATAGCCTGCGGCTGCTCTCAGCTTTGCCTGTTTATCGACCCCACCTTCCTACCCATCTGTTTCTGTGGTGCCTCATCTAGTGCAGGTCTTGACGAGCCCTGGGGAGGAGGACAGTGGAGGATGAACAAATGAAGAGTCAGAATGCAGGAAGCTGAGGCCAGGTGCAATCCCCTCTCCTGATGGGAGGGAAGGGACTGGTAAGGACTGAGAGCTTTTATTTACGCACTCAGAGGCTGGATATCCATTCCTGCCCCTCTGCCTAAGAACCTCTTTTCCTGGCCCCCCTGGGTACCTTGCATTCTCAGAGCTGGAGCCACTGCTTTAAGTGGCTCGCCTCCCAGTGTGGCCGATCCCTAGCTTCGGCTGCTGCTCCCCTAGTGCAGTGTTTTTATTTCCCCTCTGGTCTGGTTGTAACATCGTAGCATTTCCCTCCCTAAGGAACAAACTGCATAAAATCTTTGACAGGGTCATTTTATATTTGTATAGGAGTCAGGATTTTATCTTTAAAAAAAAAAAAAAATCCTTTTCTAGGTCTCAGGAGAAAAGCAGCTGCATCAGCAAATACAAGACCATCCTTCCCCAGAGAATCCACACCTAACTGGTGAACCCAGTGCACCTTGTGTCATTCCTAGATTCCCTTCTGTTCGTCCTGTGCAGTCACTGGATGAGAAACTTAGCATTGGGACAGTGGCAAGTCACGTCCAGGCCGGAGAGAAGGTGTGCATGGCTGGGAAGTCCTCAGGGCTGCCAGGGCCCTCAACCCAGCTCTCTCCTTTCACCCCATGATTGGCTGGCTGCTTCCCCTTCTAACGCTACATATCCAGTAATGACTCCGAGAGGCTCAGTCCTCTGCCTGTCACTTCCAGCTCCCCTCCTGACCTCTCCTGATCCTCATTCCCATCCTGGTGGTAGCTGTCTGCTCAACCCTGTGCAGCAGTTCCCGTATCCAGAGGGAGAACAGCCAGAGATCCCACAGATTTGCTGAACCTTATCCACACTACATTTGTTTTCCTGGACACAGCTATCTATGATAAAATTTCATTAGGCACAGTAATGGGAATGATAAAATATATCCATTACAGCATTATACTCTAGCAAAAGTTATTTAAAACTCAAGAATTGTTCATTTCTGGAACTTCTCATTGTAACATTTTTGGCTCACGGTTGGTCCTGAATAACGGAAAGCATGGGAAGTGAAACTATGGATAAGCCCTGGACAAGGGCAATGCCAGCCCTGCCTCTGTGCAGCTTCAGGTGTGGACATTCTGGAGCTGTCACTGCTGCCCATCATCCATGTGGAGCCCCTACAAGTCTTTGGAAAGAAAGGCAAAGTCCGCTTCCAAGGAGGAGAAGAAGGGCTCAGGCAGCGGGTTCATCCTGGCCGGGTGCCAGTGGGCTAGAGAAGCCTGAGGTCCATGATCAGTGCAGCCGGTAGAAAGCGACCATGAGGGGAAAAAGGTCTTTTCTCACCCCTCATTATGCTCATGGCCAAAGCACCTATAACAGACTGACAAGAGACACGCAAATCTATTTTATATAAATGGCCTGTGCTGTGGAAGAGTCCAGACGCAAAGATCCATAAACAGGGAAGTGTGTGTGCTTTGGTGCTGCATTTGATGAGGTGTTTAAGATACTGTAGATTCCGGCACATTGGCTCACAGCATCATCTCCATCGTCATCACCACCACCATCGCTGCTACGACTATGACTACTATCATCCAGCCCCAGGACAATAGGAAAAGAGAAGACGGAGGAGGCATGTTTGAGAACACAGCGAAGGACAGCCTTCATTCCCGCAGTGTCTCCTCTCGTCCTCCCCCACCACAGCGGGCTGATTTGCCTCCACTGGGGACCTTTACAATCACTGAGTCTGCAATGGGCCAGAATGGCCTTGGGTCAGATAACCCCAACACAGAGTAAGTTTAATCTGAGTGGACACTTGGGTGGGTGGTCCACTCTGGATTCATGGGGAAGACCCCTTGCCCCAGCTGGACACAGAGCAGGATCCAGTTTATTGCTGAAGGAATCAAATCCATGATGGAAGGGCTGAAAATTCTGTGCCAGGCTTATACAAGTGCCCTGTACCCAAAAAAGAGATACAGCAAAAATGTAAACAATAAACACTCCAGTTTCCACTTCCCTCAGAGTGGAGAACAACAGACAGGAGTGTCTCACTCACGCTTCGACCCCCAACAGACTTTTCACCTGGCCTACTGGGAAATATAAATCACAGGTTCCAGGGACCAAAAGGGAGCCAGGGAACCATCTCACCCAATCACCCAGCAGATGCCTGGATTCTCACGTAACAGCACCAAGCCGGTGGACAGGTGACTAACCGGTCCAACACTGACACCCTTTCAGAAATGGAAGCCCACGCTTCGTCCAGGAGGGAGCCTGTGATGTCCACACGCAGCTGTGTATACACATTACGAAGACAGCTCAGCCCGCCTGTAGCTCCCCACTGGGCCACCCAATAACATGAAAAGGATGCCCGCTCCGTGGAGCATGCCCCTCACAGGCGAACAGCATGCGCCCGCCCACCTCTACCATGCGACGCGCTGGGCAGTGTCACCAGAGGGTACCGCCTCGGAGAGTCCGCCCAAAACAGAATCTCCCATTTTTCTCCTTTTCCTAGTCTGGCCTTCCAGTTTTAACAATTTCAAAGCTACAAAACCTAAAGAGCATTTTCCCTTGGAAACAATTTTTTTTCTTTCAGTCATGCTTGCAATTCTTGTCACTCCATCCATGGCATCAGACGTTCTGCACTCTGTCACATCTGCGCTTCCCACCATCTCCTTAGAGATCGTCCACATCCGTTCTCTCCTTCAGGAGTTGGGGCCTGTCCTCCACGACTCCTGCCCACCCGCCGCCCTGTAGCCGTGTCCCCTTCAGGCGGGCAGCTCAGATGTCCTTCTCATCTCTCTGAGCTGCCTGCCCCATCTCCACCTCCCAACACCCACCCTTCGCTCACCCCTTCCTCCCCTGTCACTCTCCCTCCTTCCATCCTGGATCGTTTCTTTCCACCAGCTCCCTCCCACTGGACAGTGAATTCTTAGAGCAAAAACATAAACAATAAACACTACAGTTTCCACTTCCCTCAGAGTGGAGAACAATAGACAGGAGTGTCTCACACTTCGACCCCCAACAGACTTTTCACTTAACAGACAATGTTAAGGAACAGCTCCCTTAACATTGTCCACTTTCTCACACCTAGGACAGTCGCCATTTTTACAGAATGATTTTTCCCCTCCATTAACTTAAGTCTGCCAAGAATGTGTTTGCTTGAATTAGCTGGTTGTGTTCCTTTAAGAACTGTCAAGAGTAGATTTCCTGGTATAAATCACTTGGTATAAAAATAGTAGTTATGTTAAACAACATGTTCAGATGCTAATCTCAGTTAAGCCCAGTGCAGTGGTACATTCCTCAATGTGGATTTCCAAGCAGAAAGCCACAGGCGGGGGGAGGTGCCTATGCCAGACTCGATCACAAGAGCCAGTTGTTGTAAAATCACTGCATCCGGGTACCCGCTACATAGAGCATGGAACCTTCGGTGATGCCTTCATTGGGTTTGGGTCTTGATCGTGTTTGAAAGATTAATAATGCACCAGGCTGGAATTTGGCACAAGTTAGCTAAGAGGATGAAGTTCCTTATTAAAAGATGTGAAACCAAAGGTGCGAGGGAGATGGTTCAGTGGAACAAGAGCTTCACTGGCAAGCGCAAGGGCCTGAGTTCAATCCCCGGTTCTGCAAAAAAAAGATGTGAAACCATAATGCGATCTTGTGAGACAATGAAGGCAACATCCCTGTCCGCGTTCCTCCCAGGAAGAGCAAGTAAAACCCTGCACAACATAAGCAAAGAAGTACACACAGAAGAAGATGAGGAGGAGAAAAGCAGACAGGCAGGTCAGGCACCTCGGCACCCATGTCACACAACGAGGAGGACTTTTTTGAGTTAGCTCCTTGCCTCACAGGTCTCAGATTTAGAGCTAAAGAAACCAGCAAATTGAAAACACCAAGGAGCACAGACAAAAGCAGTTCCAACAAAGGCCCCATCTCCACAGCCAGGGGGCTTGAGAAGGCAGTAATCGCTCTACTCTACAGTCACAGGAAAAATAGTGACTCATCCTATGAGTGATGGTACGTGCCTGCAATCCCAGCACTTTGGGAGGCTGAGGCAGGAGAATCACACATTTGAGACCAGGCCAGGGAATGAGCAATGTACCAAAGGTCTATAATGACTTTATTTTTAATTGAAAAAGAACTGGAGGGGCTGGGGAGAAAGCTCAACAGCATAAGCACTTGCTTGACAAGCGCAAGGTCCCGAGTTCAATCCTCAGTACCACACAAGCACACACACACACACACACACACACACACACACACACACACAAAGAACTGGATATGTAACTCAAAATGAAGGCTCTGGGTTCAATCCCAAGTACCTCACACAAACACAAATGATGACCCAGCTACTACCCCATACCAGTAGAGGCTGGAGGGGAATCTGTTTCCTCTCCGACTGGCTATGAGGAGGTCCCCATTGGAGGGTGGCTTCAGAGAAGGCCGAGCTGAGTGCTGGGACTTCTATCCCTGCGTGGAGCAAAGCTCTGTTTTCCCCTGGCCGGTGCCACTGGAGGCCACCTGAGAAGTGCGGAAATCCACCTCAGTTTACGGGAACAAGGCCTCGCCCTCCCTGCTAGAAATGTCTCAGGAGAGAATAGCATGCTCAGCCCAACCCCGCAGGGAGCAGGCAGAGCTCACCCCAGCCCCAGAGGTGTCAGCTGAGGCCATGGAGGGAGGGGCAGTGAGTCACGCTTAATCCTCTCAGCCAGGGAGATGTCAGTGGATGTTAGCTCTGTCTGACAAAGCTTTTGAAGCAGTTATCATAAACTGTTAAAAAGAACAATTATGACACATTTGAAGCCATTAAAAACAGAAAGACATGCTGAAGAAATAGATTTAAAAGGCTTCCCAAGAGGCTGTAGCTCAGTGCCCAGAGCATTCACCTCACAAGTGCAAGACCCTGAGTTCAATCCCAGTCACTGCTAAAACGCCCAGCAAAGAAAGAGGAGATATGGGCCATAAACCTAAAAGACACATAGTCCCAACCCCATAATCTTGGATGTTGAAATTCTAAAAGGTCAAAATATTAAAAAAAAAATCTGGGAAAATTTTTTTTTAATTTCTTTTAACCAGATATGATGAGACACACCTATAATCCCAGCAATCAGGAGGCTGAGGCAGGAGGATTATCATAAATTCAAGGCTATCCTAAAGTACGTAAAGAGACCCTGTCTCAAATTTTTCTTTTAAAGGCATTTATTTACATTTTAAAGAATATTTCTTTGAAAAACATAAAAAAATTATGACAGAATATTTTATAGGCTACTTTACATGGCAAAATAGGTAATAAAACATAGATTCTTTATAAGCCTAAGCCTTCAGACACATCAATAACATTCTTAGAGGATAACAAGCATGAGTAACAAATTGTATTCATAAAACATGGACCACAAGTGAAGGTATAAACACACATCACTAGGACTGGCAGCTGTGTGCCCCTGGTCTCATGACAAGTTACCTGCAAGGAGAACAACCTAGAAGCCTATAGCGTGGTGGGGTCAAGTCTATAAACCTAGAATCAAGAAAATTCAATCAGGAGGCCACTGGAATTACATCCTGAATCCCAAAGGCCACTGAGCCTGGAGTTCAGATGTCAAAGGCAGCAGAAGAAAACTCCGTCCCAGCTCTCAGAGAGACCAGCTCACCCTCTGTGCTTTTGTACCTTTCCTCCCTGGGACCCCGGCTGATTGTATGCAATCTGCCCACACTGATGCTGGTTCTCCCACCTCGTCCCCTCAAACTAGTGCCAAAGTTCTCGAGAAACACCCAAAATGATACTTGCCTGGACTTCTCGGTGTTCGTTCTAATGTGACTCAGCTATCCTATGTACAACTGAAAGTACAACAATCCCTGATACTCTAGAACAATTAGAAAACGTTTGAGGTGGGGAAAGAAATGAACACACCAGCCACCAGGACCGAACCACGTACAGAACGTTCCTCCCAGCCACGGCAGGCCTCCCTCCCCCACAGCTGCATGCATCTCGTATAGCAACGCAGGCACACCCTGAGCCACGCAGTGAGTGTCAACAAATTTAAAATAATTGAAATTTCCAGCCATAATGTAATCAAGCTAGAATCATAATGCAAATCTCCAAACAATTAGAAACTAAAAGACACAGTTCTAACTAATTCATAGGTCAGTGAGAAAGCCACAGGGGGGTTTCTTTAAATTCATTCATTTGAATGAAAAGAGAAATAGAATATATCAAAATTTGCAAGATGCAGTTAATGCAGTACCAAAAGGTAAAACTATAGAATTAAATGCATGTGTTAGAAAGTTAAAAAAAAATCTCAAATTAATCTAAGCTTTCAATTTGGGAACCTAGAAAAAAGAGTGAAATATACTCGAAACAAATAGAAAAAAACATGAAATTAAAACAAAAAATAGGGAAAATCAATGAAACGAAGAGCTAGTTCTTTAAACAATCAGAAAAATGGCAAATTTCTAGCAGTTCTTTCAAAGAAAAAACAAAAAGGATCAATATCAGGAACAAACAGAAGAGTCATCCCTTCAGATTGTACAGACATCAAAAGGCCAACGAAATTAAAACCACTGGTAACTCTAGAAACATAAACTTAGCAAAGTGGATGACATATGCCAATTCTTCAAAATATAAAAACTATCATAGTGTATCCAAAATGAAACAGGAAATTTGTGCAGCCCAACAGCTATTAAGGAAATTAAAATCATAATTTTAAAATTCTCCCCTTCAAAAAAGATATACCCAGGCTTTAGCTAAGAGAAAAGGAAATTTTAGTAGTGATTTTTATATAACCTCTTCCAGAAAGTGGGAGGGAATGTTTTCTGGTTCATCTTATGAAGTTATTATGCCCTGATGTTAGAACAAAATAAATATCATATCAAGAAGAGAAAAACAGAAACTAATATCACTCATGAATATTGACACAAAAATCCTTAATAAAACATTTGCAATGAACAAATTCTTACCTTTTCACAGTATCTATGCTGCGTTTCACATTTTTTTATTCTTTCAGGTTCTCACACTAGTGAAACAATATGATGTTTACACATGGGGGTCTGACAAAGTAAAGGACAAAAGAAGAAGGGAAAATACATTTATAATGTATGTAGGATAGTTTGGATAATTATACTGCTGATTTCTGCTAGTCTATTGAAAGGAGCAGTTAATGCTTAAAATTCATTTTATTCTTTTTAATTTCTTATAACTTTCTTTTTGTGGTTTTTTTCTGTCTTTTTAAATCAATTTTGCATGTTTATATCTGATAACCTAAACGATTAATTTGAAGGTAACATCATGCAATACAGCAGCCATTGCTGAATTTCTATTACTTTGTTTAATGAAATTTTGTATCATTTCTAATGCTTTAATATTATTTTATACTCTTTAAAAAATAAAAATAAATAAAATGAAAACATTTACAAATAGAATTTGTCTATATAAAAAGGAAATTTTACACTATGACCAAGTACAATGTATCCCAGTGGTTTGAGCCCGTTAAATAGTTTAAATTAATCAACATAATCTGCATTATAAACAGTGAAAAATTACATGATCATACCAACACATACCAAAAAAATGGATAAAACTGAAACATTCATTCTTGATTAAAACTCAGAAAACTCTAAAAAGGCCCTTCTTCAATTCAATAAAAATATCTACAAGACAAAATCTCATCTTCAGCTAACTTGATGCTTAGTGGTAAAAGAACAAATGCTTCCAGGTGCTAATACCAAGAACAAGACAAAAATGTCCTCTCTCAACATCATTGTTCAACGAGGGAGATGGAGAAGGAGAACTACACAATAAACTCCTTTCCGGATCTTGGCTGCAGTTCTGATCTTTGGTGATTTAGAAGAACATAACATCCAACACCTGCCCACAAGTGACCAGAAAAGGCAAGCCCTAGGAGGCGGGAGGGGAGAGGTGGAATGCATTTCAAAGTTGCTTCAGGAAACTAGTTTTCTTGGCAGGAAGTAGAATGACAAGGTCTTTGTCAGGAAAGCAGGCCGTGAGCAGCAAAGATTGCTGCTGCAGGTTGCTTTTCCGTGAATCCTCCTTATCCACAGTACGAGGAGGGCAGAGCTGGGGAGCTTTGCTTATTCCTCTTATTGTATTGTGTCAAAACATCTCCTGCACCACAGTACAGAGAAGTGTACAGAGGTTCCTGCCCGGGGAAGAGAAGTCCCCCAGGTCTGAAGCCCTGGCTGGAAAAAAGCAACAACTAAAACTGGAGTCACACAGCAGTAGCTACACCAGCAAAAGAGATAACCGGATCCAGTGAAGGCGCCCTGGCTGCAGAGCTGAGCTGCTGCCTTTTCAGACAGAAGCTGTATTAGAGACGTCACTTCCAGCTTCCAAAGGAGAGCCCTGAATCATCCTGGAGCTCTTCCACACAGCGTTTTCTTCAAGCCTTTTGTAATAGAAGTGTTAGCCTATGTGATACTGCAAGAAAGTGAAACAGGAAGCATAGAAATCAACAAATAGGAAATACCTTAGGTTCTTGAGATGTGATTGTTCATGTACAAAATACAAAGGAGTCTGTCATTCCTTTTTTTTTTTTTTTTTTTTTTTTTTTTTTTTTTTTTTTTTTTTTTTTTTTTTTTTTTTTTTTTTTTTTTGTATGTAGTACAGGATCTACAGGGTCCCCCTACATAGATCAGACTCCTAGTGATTCTCCTCCCAAGCGCTGGGATTACAAACAGGTGCACCACGCCCAGTCTCAATCGCCATCTCAGTGAGCCCTGGGGGTGGGGCCAGCCCAGCGCGGGGATCGAACCCCAGTGCCCGTGCCTGCCTAAGCACGTGCTTTAATTCACTGAGCTATCTGGCCGGCCTTTTTTGTTTGTTCCCTCTGTGTCTTGTTCCTCTGTTCCCTTTTGCCTATCTTCCGGTGGGTTACTTGAACATTTGGAGGAGTTTCACTTTTATGCAATTATAAAGCTTTACATAGCGATTGCTGTGGGTGCCATCACACATGTATGTAACATGTATGCTTTACCACTATAAGTGAAGCACCAAAACCCTACTTTTGTTCACATCCTTGTATCATCTCCATTCATTAGCTATAATCTTCTCAAAAAGTATTCACTCTGCATACATTGAGCACTACTGCGTCAACTGGTGTAATAAGTTTTGCTTCAACCCTAAAATACAGTTAAACTCCCAAGGTGACATGTATTCCAGTATGCATTCTATCTATTCCACTGTTCTTCCCTTTCTCAATCTTCCAGCCTTTTTCTACCTCAGTTGCCTTTCTGTTTAGAGGGATTTATTGCATGCTCTTTAAACATAGCTACTACATTAGTCAGGTTTCTGTCAGTTTAACAAAGACCTGGGTTAAGCAACTTTTATTAAAAAAAAAGATTTATTTTGCTTCACAGTTCTGTAGCTTTCAGTCTGAGTTGACCCTATTGTTTTTGTGTCTGTGGCAGGGCTGCCCCTTATAATGGTAACACATGAGGACACAAAGCTGCGCCCCTTGTGGCTGGGAAGCAGAGAGAAGGAGGCTGGGCTCCCACAATCCCCTGCAAGGGCACAGCCCCAATGATAAAAAGTCTTCCCACAGGCCCCACCTCTTAAAGGTTCCATCACTCTTAAAAGCAACAAGCTTTAAAGTTGGAGGACCAAAACCTTTATTGAACACAGTGGTCTTTGAGGGAAATTTCAGATGCAAGGTGCAGCAGTGGTTGTCCTAGCAACAAATGGTCCTAGTTTTCTTGCATCTGCAAACATTTTCATTGCACTGTCAATGCTTAAGATAAGTTACACTGAATAGGTGACCCGAAGTTGACAGTTCTTTCCTTTGGAGCGCTTGTAAGGTGTCATGCCATTTCCTTTTAACTTGGTTGTTTCAGATGAGAAATCTGCTGCCATTCAACTGAGTGTTCTTTTAGAAGCAATGCAGGGGGACACCAGGGAGATGGCTCAGTAGAATAAGAGCTTCCCTGGTGAGTGCAAGGGCCTGAGTTCAATCCCCAGTTCCACCAAAAGAAAAAAAAGATGAAGAAGTAAAGCAGGACTTCAATCTGGCTATTTTTAAGATGCTTTCATCTTTTGTTTTCACAAGTTTGACTATGATGTGCTTTGCTGTGAACTCCTTTGGGTGTAGCTTATTTAAGATTTTTCTTGGCTTCAGAAATCTGAAGGTTTTTGTCTTTTATTGGGGCAGTTTTTAGACCTGATTTCCTCTGCTATCTTTTCAGCTCCACACTGACCCAGGTCTTCACCAAAGGGGCCATGATAGCAGATGGGGGCGCCCACTTGTCCAGATTTGGAGTAAGGCGTGGAGGCCAGGACTTCACGTCTCCTGCTGCAAACAGATGAGATCGCCTTTAGGATCCCTGGCAACACCACCAAGACTGGTTTCCCCACCAGGTCTTTCTAGACCTCGCTTTTGGTTAGTCCAGTGGCCAGGGAGGGCAAGATTCTCTGGGTTTGTTTTCTGATCTTTTTCATCACTCTCGGGCTATATCCATCCTGAGAGACCAAAACAAAGCCCGGAAGCTCATCATGGCCACTGCTCTGTCCCGTGGGTCCCTTCTGTTTCTTCTTCTTTGTGGTTAACTTAGTTACAGCTGTGCCATGAGAAAATATTGAGTGCAAGGCACGTAGTCATTGACTGAATAATTTCCAAAGGATTTGGTTAAAGAGCAGAACCAGAAAGTCCAGGCATGTTCTTGATGCTCATTCCACATGGGGCATTCAGCTTCCACGGCTTATAGACATGTGCAGATCTTCAGGTATCCTAGCCCTGAGGCCCCTGGCTTCCTCTCTAACTGCCTTTCACAAAGAAGCTCCACAGAAGTAAATACTACTTATTTAACCCAAAGTTGGAAAGCTACTTCCATTTTAATTTTATATAATGAAAAGTTTTCTCCATCTATAGTGTAGTCACTAAATGAATCAAACACTGGGCAGCCTCTGTCCTCCGCTGAACTCTGCCCCTGCCCTTAGTCCATAAATGAGTGGCTCTTGCTCCTTTCTATTGTGCCCCCCCTCGATTCCCAGCCCTGCTGTCTGCCCACAGCTGTCGCTGGGTTATCAGAATGCCTACTTCTGATAAAAGCCTCCCCATTTGTATCCTTACTTCTAATTTACTGAGGCCCAAGGAAACCATAACCAGGATTATTTTTTGTAGTCAAATCAAAAGCAAATCGAGGAACACCTAAGAATCGTGTGTGTGTGTGTGTGTGTGTGTGTGTGTGTGTGTGTGCATGCGCACACGTGTGCACACACTGTGAGCCAGAGCTTGGGTGCTCAGAAGCTTGGATATGTTGGCAGTTTGATGGCCTCTCCCCCTACATTCTTACTGTTGGCCGTGTCCCACATAATCAAAGCTGCTAGAAAAGTAGCCTCTAGATAAATGACACACGTTTGCATTTACTTTGCAACCACCCACTCACACACACACACACACACACACACACACACACGCCAGTTTTAAGTTGGGGGCACAGATTCATGTCCTTTGGGGATAGAACACACACAAGTAAAGAGTTGTTTTTTCTATTATAAGAAAATAATGCAAATGTTATTTTATAATGCTTTCCAAAAGAAATTATTTCTGCGCCAAGATCCAGTATGAGACATTTCAACCCCAAATGAAATCTGACGATGCCACAGTTAACTTAATTACAGCTCTGCTTTGAGAAAACAGGGAGGGGAAGGGTGTGTCAATTGAGCATTGTTGGAAATTAAATCCAATTATAGTTCTCGTTAACTGTGTACTGGATAGTGCCATCTCTAAAATGCAGAACACTCTTGTCCTGGGCCCTGATGGCAATTAGGGGCTCAGTGCCAGGGACCTACCATCATCGAGAAGCCAACCTGGAAGGTCCCCCTCCCCCCAGGCCTGGAGCCAAGCCCAGCAGGTAACGGATGGGTGCAACTTGGCGGGGCAGAAATAATATACCGTCAGGTACTTCAGAACTCACTTGTTTAGAGTCAAAATGAGCCCTCAAAATAATCAAACACTCCAATTTCCTTCTGGGCTTCTGCCAAGGCTACTAAATCTTTATTAACAGCACTCATTTGAGGAGAAAGCAGTGTACCCTTTCCTAGCCTCCATTTAACTGATTCTCAATGACAAGAGTGGTTCAGATGAGCCTGTGTCACCTCCCAAATGCAGCCAGCAGTGGGCCCTGTCCCGGCAGGTGACTGCACAGCTGTCTGAAGCTGCCGTGGTCCTCCTTGCCGCTGAACACTGTGTACAGTTACAGTGAGACCCAGCTTGCTTTCTCTGTGGCAACATGGTCTCTCCTCAAGGCTCAAAGGGTAGCTTTCTAAGGAAATTGGCTCTCAAGAGCTGTTGTCTGTGGACTCTATCTTTATGTAGCAAATGTAGCCTGACAGCATTCTCAGCAATGATTCTAGGCCAGCAGCTTCTGCATTTCATTTCACTTCATTTTTTGGAAACAGGGTCTTGCTCTGTAACCCAAGCTGACCTAAAACTTATGATCCTCCTGTCTCAGCCTCCTAAATAGTATTTTTTTAAATTAGCATAAAAGGGCTAGGGAGAAATCAGTGGTCTAAAGCCTGCCTGGCAAAGGCAAAGACCCAGGTTCAATTCCTGGTACCGCCTGTAGTCCTAGCACTGGGGAGGCTGAGACAGGCAGATCAGTACAAGTCTGAGCTGTTTAATGAGACCCTATATGCATGAATAAGTACATTTTAAAATTTTAATTTTTTAAAAATTATGATCAAGTAACAAGCAAAACCTTCTTGAAATAAACAAGGACAACACTGAGAAAACAAGTAGGATAGAAAAACATGGCAGAAGGAAGAAGAGGAAAGGGTGAGGTGTTGAGAGGGGAAGGAAAAAAGAAAACCAAATCCTATATCCAACCAAAGGACCATTCAAGTGTAAGGAAAGACTAAAATTTTTTCCAGTTATGCCGTAGTAAATTGGACCCTTGTTTTCAGTTCTCCACTCCCTCCCTCTGCTGTGGAACCTAAAAGCCCCTCTCAAAAGAATGGAGGAACCTCCTCAGCCACTCCATTGGCCTTGGGGTTGTCCACGTGACTTGCTTCCACCAATGAGATGTGAGCAAAGGCAAGATTTGTTTGCACTGCTTGGCTCAGTCTCTTCCGCTCCTGTGGTTTGCTGTGGAACAGAATATGCCCTAGGGACTGTTGCTTTCAGAACCAGACACAAGGAGCTGGCCTGAATCAGAGGGCTGGAGCCAAGCCCAGCCAGCTCACCCAGAAGCAACCAGACTGAAGCTGACCCTCAGGCCCACAAGTAACAGAAATACATGTTTGTCACTGATGGAATCATTAGACAATATCCTTGAACAAAATGAGGTACAGTCCCTGAAACAAGACATCTTTTAAGTAAAACAGTTACATTTAGGTAGTTTTTATAATAAAATATCAATAATTATCCAGATGATCATTCCAGGTCAGCTCACGTGGGAAGTGGTGGTGGCTGCAGAAATCAGACTCTTATCTTGTGCATACAGGACAGTACAGGATGAGCTGCAGACAGGTAACTAAATCAACACTGCTGAGGAAAAACAAATATCAATGTAGAAATTAAAGTCTGAGAAGCAGTCACTTGAAAAATGTAGAATTTAAAAGTATTGATTATAAACTAGGGAGGGACAAAGAGAAAGCCAGAAAAAGCAGAGGCAATCAGTTCTTTTCCATCTTGCAAGATGGCGAGTGAAAAAACTGAGAAGCCAGACACTAAAGAGAAGAAATCTAAAGCCAAAAAGTTTTCTGCCAGTGGTACTGGTAGAAGGGTAAGGTGAAGGCAAAAAAAGCCCAGGAAGAGGCAGCCCCACTGCAGCTGAAATCCTGTCCTGGTTAGAGGAACTGGTGGATACTCCCAATCTGCTATGTATTCCAGAAAGGCTTTGTACAGGAGTAAGTACACAGCTGCTGAATCAAAGGTTGGGAAGAAAAAGGAGAAAGTTCTTGCTACAATCACAAAATCAGTCTGTGAGTACAAGAATAGAGGAAGTACCTGGGTGGTTAAGCTTTGAAAAATATCTAGATCCTGCCCTACTGAAGATGTGCCCTGAAAGCTCTTGAACCACGGCAAGAAACCCTTCAGTCAGCATGGGAGGAAACTTCAAGCCAGCATCATTCCCGGCACCATCTGGATCATCCTCACTGAATGTCACAGAGGCAAGAGAGTGGTCATCCTGAGGCAGCTGGCCAGGGGCTTGCTACTTGTGACTGGGCCTCTTAGCCTTAATTGTGTTCCTCTATGAAGAACACACCAGAAATTTGTCATTGCCACCTCTACAAAAATTGATATCAACAGAGTGAAAATCCCCAAACACTTCACTGATGCTTACTTTAAGAAGAAAAAGCTGCGGAAACCTCAACACCAGGAGAGCGAGATCTTCAACACCGAGAAAGAGAGATACCAGATTTCAGAGCAGCACAAGGTGGATTAGAAAGTGGTGACTCACAGATTTCAGCAAAAATCAAAGCTGTTCTTCAGCTCCGGGGCTACCTGTGATCTGTTTTTGCTATGACAAATGGAATTTATCCTCACAAATTAGTGTTCTAAACTTCTTACTAAGAACCTAATTAAATAGCAACTCTTTTTTCCTGAGTCTGTTTTCTTAAGTTAAAAAAGAAAAAGAGGAACAAGCATATGTTAGAGCTCCAACACAAATCATGACAAGAACAAGTTTAAACAGATTAGCAATCCCTAAAAACTCAATGTTAAAATTTCCTATAGAGGCAGAGGTTCTCAGAACAGGGGCATTCTTGAAACAAAATAACACAAAAATGCTAAAAGGTAAAAACAAATATACATAGCAGAGAAATTCAAACCATAGAATTCACAGGTAAAAACATCAAAGACATAAAAACTATTTCTAATCAATAAAATGTAAAATCTTCATGACAATAGCAACCTCGATATACTTAACAACTCTAAAATATTCTATATAAAAACTGACAGAAATGGGTTCGTTCACCTCATAATGAATATTTTAACACACCTCTTCCCAAAAAATGAAAAGACTGAATGCACTCAAAAAAGTAAGGACCTAGATGATGTTCATAAGTTATCAAAATGGTCTCATGGAGAACTCTGTACCCAAAAGAAGTAAATATATGTTTCAACCACACAAAACCCTTACAAAAACTTAGCGCTGTCAGACCTCAAACAAACTTCAACAAGATTTTCAAAGCAGAAATCTCATGAGCATCCTCACTGAACACAACTCCATAAAATATAAATTAGTAGCAAAAGAGAGCCAAAATCCAATTCATTGAAGAACTTCAAAGCAACTTCCTGAAAAACTCCAACAGATTTGTGAACTATTTTAAAACCAATAGAGCGCACTACACATAAAAACTCATACATTGCAATCAAGAGACATTCTGGAAAAGTTTAGTGTCTTTAATGCAAATGTTAAAAAAAAAATCAAAATGGATACGTTAAATTTTCAACTAATAAAAAAATACCAAAAAAAGAAATGTAGATTTAATAGATATAAAAGCACAAAAGATCATAAAGCAGTATAGCTGTCCAATAAAACCAAAACTGCATCTCTTGAAAATTCAATTTAAAAAAAAAATGAAAAAGGAGAGAGGCAATCTGAAATTCAGAGTTTAGACGAAGGAGGGGTGTCTGTGTATAACATGTGAAATTGAAAGTAATAACATGTCAATTCATCAAGCAACTGAATAAATCTTGGGACCAACAACAATTTGCCTGAGGCAAAATAAAGTTTTGTCCCTTACCTCATGCCGTACATGCCAAAATGAATCCCAAATGGAAGAACAAATATAATGTAAACCCTGTCATAGCATTTACATTTTATAAATTCATAGTAGGGTAGAAATAAAATTCAATGGCTATAAAGAAAAGGCCTATATGCATTTTTAACTATGCACAACAAAAATATAGTGTATCAGTCAGGGTTTTTCTAGAGGAACAGATATAACACAAGATGTCCAAATGTATGAGAAATTCCACGACTGGCTTAGGACGGTCAGCCTCAGAGCCGGATGAGGAAGCGTGCACAGGGCGCCTGCGCACTCGCGACTGAAGGATTCAGTCCAGGGCCTGGAGCGCATTGCAGTGCTCCATGCTGGTCCGCACTGCACGTCGTGCTGGCTCTGGAACCCTGGAGGTGCTGTGCTGCCCCAAAACCAGGTATGGGTGAGGCTGAGACATGAATCTAAGCTGCATAACAAGACCCTGTATCAAATAAATAAATAAATTTATTAAAAAGCAATTCCATAGCCTAGGGCGTGGAGTGCTCACCCTAGAGTGACTCAACACTTAAAGGATACATAAGGGAACTGAGGAAGGATAGAGGTTCTGTTTCCTCAGAGTCTTCAGTCAGCTTGGACGGCGTCTCCTGGCTTCTAGAGCAGACTCTTTGGCTTCCAGCTTGGATCCTTCAGCCTTCTGGTGGTGCAGACTCAGCAGCCTTCCGTCCCTTCCATCACAGGCGTGCAGCACACCGTGCAGTACTAGGGATCAAACGCGGGTCCTTGTGCTTGTCAGGTATGCGCTTAGACTGCCAAGCTAGTTCCCCAGCCGCAGTAACAACTTTTTTAAAACAAAGGAATATGATAGGCAGTTTACACAGATAGAAATACAGACACGAAATGTGCTTTGAGTTGAACATCCTCGCTAGTACCTGAAGTGGCTGTGGACCCGACAGGAAATCACAAAATGTTGCACTTGAACACTGTAAGTCAGCTTTCCATCGCTATGACAAAGTCATGAGGAAATCAATTAGTGCATGAAAGGTTTATTTTGACTCGTGATCCCAGAGGTTTCAGTCCTGCTTTTAGGTCTATGACAAGGAAGAATCCTCACAGCAGAATGGCACAGTGCAGGAAAACTGCTCCTATTGTGACATCTCAGAAGGACAGAGAGAAGATCTCCACAGAGAAAAGAGCCAGAGACAAGACATGTCCTGTAAAGTTACACCCCCCGTGGCATACCATCAAAGAATTGAGTGCTTCTTGACCCAGTCATACATCTACTATGTTTCCCTGAAAATAAGACCTTCCTGGAAAATAACAGCCCTGAAAACTGGAGAACAAAAATGCCAGCCCTGATCAACCTGTCTTTCTTATTGGTCTTACAGAAGAGCCACCAAGCAAGAGAATGGTGATGGCAAATGACACAGAGACGGACTGATCAGGATGGCATTCTGGATGCCTAGCTTTTGAGGCTGATTCTTTTCTGGTGAAGTCTTGTTTGGGGGGAAGGAGGATAAACCCCACTCTTGAACATTACTGCGCTGGGAATCAAGACATGAGCTTTTGAGGGATACTCCAGATCTAATCCATAACAAGTCCTTTTGGGATCTGCAAAAGAGCAGTGGAAAGAAAGCTCCTCGGGGTGTTAAAAGGAACAGTAATCCAAGAGTGTCCTCACCCAAATCAAAACTGGACTTAAAGGCTCTCTTATTGATCACAAGCTGTGCCCAGAAGTGCTAGAACTTTAACACTTTTACAGCCCCCTCTGCATCATAAAAAGATGGCACTTCCCTTTCCCTTTGGGGGTACCCACCATGCAGTGGGTCTTCCTAGGACCCAAGATGCCTTTGCAGTCAAGAGTCGATCGGTCCTTCCCAGGCTGGCAACATGAAACCCGGTCAAAGCCAAGGAGCTGCAGACCCAGCTTTGCCCTCAAAACCCCACCCCCTGGGGCCGAGCTGGCTGAGTCCTAGAGGAGGGCCCTCAGCCACGTGATCCAGCACAAGCTACACTCACAATCAGAACGCCAAGGGACATGGACCAGGCTGGGGAAGACATGGTAGTAACATCAGTACCCGCACCACGTCACGGGCCTGCCGGGGGCCTGGCAGCCTGCCCTAGAGAGGCCAGCTCATACCTGCGTCAACTGCACATCTAACCATCTTAGTTTTTAATTGTGATGAAAGGATGTACAGCTTAGCCACTTTAGGGTGTTAGTGTCATAAAGTACATCTGTAATGCCATGATCACCTCTAGTTGTCTATAGAATCTTTTCACTAGCCCAAATGAAACCTCATCCCATTAAACCATAACACCCGTACCTCGAGCTCCCTGCCTCTGGGGCCACCACCTTTCCTTCTGTCTCTATGAATCTGACTATTCTAGTTAATTCTGTAGAATTTGTTATTTTGTGACTGCCTTAGCTTACTTTGGCATGTGTCAGAATTTCTTTCCTTTTTAAGGCTGACTAGTATTCCACTGTATAAGTATACAACATTCTGCTTATCTGTTCCTCCATCTGTGAACATCTGAGTTGTTTCTTTCAGCACCTGAAAAGACATCCTGTTTCTAATGATTTTGCAAAGCTGTTTAGTGAGCTTTATTTTACCTAAACTAGTCTGCTGTCTAACCTGAATTTTTTGTGATGTACCTTAAAATCATCTCTCCCTGGTGTTCCACGAAAGCTCTGCCACGGTTGCCCTCACAAGCTGGGGGCTTTGACCGACCAACGTTTTCAGCCTTCACTGTTCTACATCTTTCTCTCATTGGCAAGTGTGGAATCATTCAGTGCCCTGGAAAGTCTGTGTGAGCTGACATACAGGGAACTCTGGTCCTGACCCAATCACATAGGAGGAGTCACACATTATGTTGCACTTACATCCTTCTAACTTCTCCAGATGACTTATAGCTCCTAATCAAGCTTCCTGGTGTGTGTGTATGTGTGTGTGTGTGTGTGTGTGTGTGTGTGTGTGGCATCTGGGCAAACTGTAATATGCAGAAGTGCCAGCTAAGCTATCCATACATCCTTCCTTCTACAGGGGGGGCCAGGCTCTAAGACAGACAGAGCGATGGGGCCACAAGCCAAGGAAACCAGAGACGGAATTCAGTTTATAGCCAATAAGGAAACGACGGTCTCAGTCCAGTACCTACCGCCACAAACTGACTTCCAGCAATTATTTTATTTGTTTAGTTATTTCTATCTACTTAGCACAGAGTCTACAGGGTCTACAGGGTCCCACTACACAGATCAGACTCCTTCTGATCCTTCTGTTTTCAGCCTCCCAAGTGCTGGGATCACAGGAGAGCACCACCATGCCCAGTCTCAGTCACTGCCTCAGCGTGGTGAGGGTCAAGGCCAGCACAGCACGCAGGGGATCGAACCCTGGTCCCGGTCCCTGCACCCACTTAAGCAGGCACTTTAGTCCACTCAGCTATCTGGCCAGCCCATCTACAAACTACTTTAATGAACATAAAGCTCATTCTCCCCTCCATCTTCCGGGAAGTCAGGGTAGCCTGGTAGCACCCTGACTTTTGCCCAGTGAGATCGCTATTGGGCTTCTGTCCCCCAGAATATTAAGAGATGTCTGAAATCACTGGGTTTGTGGTCGTTTGTTTCTGCGGCCACAGGCAACCACGTGCATGGTACTGCCGCATGAATGCAGCGACTGCGCAGTGTGCTTCGCATGACTGATCGGGGTCAATTTTCACTACAGCACCAGCAGCTGATATTAATTATTATCTCCATTTTACAAAATGTGAGGTTGTTCATTTGCTAGGATTCCTATAACACAGTACCACAGGACAGGGTGGGGGATGGAGAGATAGCTCAGTGGAATAAGTGCTTGCCTAGCAAGTGCAAGGTCCTGAGTTCAATCCTTGGGAGAGGGAGGGAGGGAGGGAGGGACGGAGGGACGGAGGGTGAGAAAGAAAGATTGCTAGAGACAAACATTCAGAAAGGTTAAAGATCAGTTAAAGAGATACAGTAATTAAGAATATATATGTACCTAAGAATAGAGCCCTAAGATACATGAAATGAAACTGATCACATAAGAAAACAGAGAGTTTAACAATAATAGATCACCAACAGCTACTTTGAAAATCTTTACTCTCACAGAATTGAAGACACAGAGATTCCTAGATTGGACAAATTACCAAAACTGGACAGATTCCTAGAAAGGTACAAATTACCAAAACTGAATCAAGATGATATAAGAACTCTCAATAATACATAACAGGAAAATGAAATTAAAAATGTAATAAAAAAAAAAAAAAAAACTTACCAACAAAGAAAAGCCCAGGTCCTAATGAATTCACAGCTAAATTCTACAAGAAATTCATAGAAGATATAATCCCTATACTTCTCAAACTCTTCAAAGAAATTGAAAAGGAATCAATACTCCCAAAATCATTCCTGGAGGCAAGTATTTATACTGATACCAAAACCAGAGAAAGATGCAACTAAAAAACAGAACTCCCTTGGCCAATCTCCTTTGTGAACATAGATGCAAAAATCCTCAATAAAATCCTACCAAATAGAATACAGAAAATCATTAAGAGGATTGTATACCATGACCAGGTAGAATTTATCCCAGGGATTCAAGAATAGTTCAACATATGCAAATCTATAAATGTAATACACTATATCAATAGAGCCAAATCCAAAAACCACATGATAATCTCAATAGAGGCAGAAAAGGCTTGTGGCAAAGTCCAATACTCATTCATGATCAAAGTCCTACAAAAAATTGCAATAGATGGCCTCTACCTCAACCTGATAAAAGCCATCTATAACAATCCAACTGCTGACAATTCTAAATGGGGAAAAACTGAAATCTTTTACTTTCAGATCAGGTACTAGACAAGGATGTCCTCTATCACCCCTCCTATTCAATATAGCTCTGGAATCATTATCTCAAGCCATTAGCCAAGAGAGAAAAATAAAAGGAATAAAACTAAGTAAAGAAGAGGTTAAACTTCATTATTTGCAGAAGACATGATACTCTACTTGAAAGACCCAAATACTCCACCAAGAAACTACTAGAACTAATAAACAAATTCAGTAGCATAGCAGGGTACAAAGTCAATACCCAAAAGTCAGGAGCATTTCTCTACACAGATAACAAACACACTGAGAAAGAAATTAGAGAAACAATACCTTTTACAATAGCACCATAGATAATGAAATACTTAGGAATTAATCTAACTAAAGAAGTAAAAGATCTATTCAATGAATATTACAGTACTCTGAAAAAAGAAACTGTCTTAGTTACTCTTCTCTCGTTGCTGAGACAAATATTCGGCACCCAAAATGAAGGAAGGAAAGGTTTATTTAGCACACAGTTATTGAAGGTTTCTACCCATATTCAGCAGAGTTCAAGGCAGAGCAGCACATGGCCGAAAGCAACCTTTCATGGAGGCGGTAAAGGGCAAGAGGGAGAGGAAGCTGCAGCTCAAGCCGGTAGCTTCTCTTCCCTCTTTACATTCAAATGCAAATTACCTGCCCCCCCCGCAGGTGCAGCACCCACGCCCACAATAATCAGTCACAAATTCCAGCAGCTGCCCCCAGACTGACTGCATGAGGCTTTGGGGGACAACTAGACACAAACCATAACAGAGATCCTGGAGGATTTCGGAAAATGGAAAGATGTTCCTTGCTCCTGGACAGGAAGAACCAACATCATGAAGATGATCATACTCCCAAAATTGTTATACAGATTTAATGCAGTCCCCATCAAAATACCACCAACACACCTCACAGACCTAGAGAAATCATTCCCAAAATTTATTTGGAACCAGACAAAAACCTAGAATAGCAAAGGCAATCCTGGACAACAAAGGCAAGATAGGAGGCATTACAATCCCTGACCTGAAATTATACTACAAAGCTACTGTGATAAAATCAGTATATTATTAGAAAAAAAAAAAAAAAAGACCTGAGCGTCAATGGAATAGATTAGAATATGCAGAAGCAACAACAAACACACTCAACTATCTTACCTTCAACAAAGAGGCCAAACATGTTTACTAGAAGAAAGACAGCCTCTTTAACAAATGGTGCTAGAAAAACTGGCTCTGTACATGCCAAAAACTAAAACTTGACCCAGGCCTATCACCATGCACTATGCTAAAGACAAAATGGATTGAAGATATAAACATTAAAACAGAAACACTAAATCTCCTGGAAGAAAAAGTAGGTAGAACTCTTGAAGACATAGGGATAGGCAAACATTTCATGAACAAAAATCAAACTGCACAGAAAATACTTAAAAGAATTAACAACTGGGCCCTCCTCTTGTTGAGAAGTTTTCTGCACTTCAAAATAAAATACCAACAGAGTGAAAAGACAACCCATAAATTTGAATAAATTCTTAACTAATAAGTACTGAGACAAAGGTCTTCTCTCTGGAATTTATAAAGAGCTAAAAAAAACATTAGGGCCCCAAAATTTAAAGACCGAATCCAGCAATAGGCACCAAGATGAACACACACTTCTCAGACGAAGAAATACATGAAAAAATGTTATACAACAGTAACCATTTGTGAAATTCAAACAACACTGAAATGCCATATCACCACAGAAAGAATGGCTTTCATAAAGAAATCAACCAATAACAAATGTTGGAGAGGCTGAGAGGAAAAGGGAACCCTTCTCCACCGCTGGTGGGAATGCAGACTGGTGCAACCATTATGGAAATCAGTGTGCAGACTCCTCAGAAAACTAGGACTGGAAATCCCATTCAATCTAGCTATCCTCCTTTTGGGAATTTTCCCAAAAGAACTGAAAACATCATATCATAGTGATATAGGTGTGCCTGTGTTTATAGCAGCACAATTTGTGATAGCCAAATCTTGGAAACAACCAAGATGCCCATCACCTGAGGAACAGATGAAAAAGATGTGGTGTTTTTATACTATGCAGTATTACTCAGCTATAAAGAAAAATAAACTTGGAAGCTTTCATAGGTAAGCAGACGCAATTTGAAACTATACTCATAAGTGAAATAAACTTAGAGAGAACTTAAGGATTTAACAACAAAGACAGAAAGGAGAAAAGTTAGGAAATATGGTAGGGGCAAAATCATACATTTATATAAATAAGATGGTTAAGGCAATGGTCCTAAGATTCTCCATCAGGTTTTTTAAAATAGCAATTAATGGCCAGAATTCTCACCCCGAATAACTCTATATGCTGATATCTGTGAACTCAGCAACTACAGTGAGGACAGCAATGTGTAATACTAAAATAATGCTTGAAATAACTGTCATTTTGGTCTTCTAAATGTGTACTGCTTCTAATTTTGTATCAAGTATTGCAATACTCTCTTTAAAGTAAATGTTTCTTTTTTTAAAAAAAAGGTAATGAAAGAAAAGGAGAGACAAAAAAAGTGTCATAGGATTGTCCTGCTACAATGTTGTATATGGTTTGATTTCTAATTTCTGTGTAAAAATGTGTAATTATTTTATAACATTCTATAGGGACTTAAATTTTAGGATACCCATGGTTGTTGGAAAATAGCAGTTCTGTTTTATGCCTAAGGTGTTTGATATTCAGACAGATAATGATGTTAGGCTTAACTGCTTTTATTACAGGGTAATAATATCATTAAACTTCTCTTCTGGATGTTTAACAACTAAAGGTTGCAGAGCAAAAATTAGACAGATAGATGGGCTAAAAGGATAGCCAAAATTTTGCCCTAGACCTTCAAAGTCAGTGAGAACTCAAGACATAAGAAAACCTCTGTTGTGACATCCTGTAACTAAATGGTGTCCTAAACTTTTTGACCAAGAAGATTATAGGGCTACAGAGGAAAGTGACTGATGATATATAGAGTGCCTAAGGAGTGTCACCTAGAGAGAAAAAATTCTCTCAGGCTTTCGCAGAGAGAAAATTGGTCAAGCAATGGCCATGACTCATTCGGATGGCTGACACTGATAAAAGATCTACAAGGTGCTGCACATGGCTCCAGGGTAAATCCTGAGGGAATTTCATTGACCTTGTCAGATAGTAAAAGTTATACTATTAGTGATATAGGTCTTGCTTTAACTTGGTCTTAAGCACCTCTCAGAAAAGTGTGACCTTGAGGTATCAAAAGTAAGGCTACATTAATATGCTGAACTGTAAAAGGCTCAAGTCAACAACTTACAACAATTGCCGACTGTGCTGACAACTTACTGCTACTATGGACTGCTGGACTACATTGTGTTATTTTTCTGAATTCAAGTACCTACAGTCTCTGCGCTGGCATCAAGTGTGAAAAGGTGCTTTAAAGACCTCTCCAAATACAGCATCTCTAACTGCAACGGAACAACCATCTCTGACAAAGCAAAACAAAAAGGGACACATGTTGGGAGCCAGAGAAGTTATGAAATTGATCAAGTGAATGTAGGTGGGATTGGGCCTCAGTTCCTAAAGCGAACAAGCTACCTCAGTCCCCAGATAAATGTCCCCTCTGTCCCCTCTGGTTAAGGTCAGCTATTAGTCGCCAGGCAACCTGTGTCCCATGTTACTAACTTTGCAAAAGTATAAATAAAGGACTGTGGTGGGCAAAAAAAGGAAAGAATATATATGTGTGTGTGTGTGTGTGTGTGTGTGTGTGTGTGTGTGTATACACAAGATAGTCAGAATAGATATACAGCTTCTTTCTCTTAGTTCATTGAGAAGAAACATTTGTACAAATATTTAGACACGATATCATGTCCGCCTCTTGTCCTCTGAATAACTACCATGAAGACAACAATATGTAATGTATTAATTATTGTAACTGCTCTACTTACCTGTTTTGAAACTGTTTCATTGCTATTTTATCTTTTTTCTCATTAAAATGAATTTTAAAAATGAAAAACAAAAACAATATTCAAAAAAATTCAATTTCCAATGATGGATAGAACAAGACAGAAGACTAATAAGAAAACACAAGGTTTTGAAATACACTGTAAACCAACTAATAGTATATCTGCATGTGACTGCACACAGCCAATGAATAAAAGCCTTTTCAACAAATGGTGTCTGCACAGCAGGACAGCTGCCTGAAAAGGAATAAGGGTCGATCCTTTGTTCACACAATATAAGACAATTAATTCAGAATGAATTCATAGTCTAAATATAAGCACTAAAATATAAAAGTAGATGAACACGCAGGACTAAACATTCATTACTCTGGATTGATCAGGCAATACTTTATCGAATATAAACCAAGAGCACAAGCAGCTAAAGTAAATTAATTAGTCGTAATCAAAATTTAAAACTTTTGTGTATCAAAAGGCACTATCTAGAGAGTGAGAAAACAATCAACAAAATGGCATAAAATGTTTGCCGGTTATGTACCTCGTAGGAACACAGCAGAGCTGCGCCTGGGAAGCAGGTCAGAGTCGAAGTTCAGCCGCCAATGGGTCTGCGTGCAGCAGATGTGACTGTGAAGGCCGAGGCTGGAGTTGGGAATTTTCCAACTTAACTTCTTAAAAAGAAGAGCACGGTCCCTGCCCTTTGACTCTGGCAGAGGACTGGGAATAGCTTGCTCCCGATGTCCGCATGATTTCCAGGCTGTAGCTCTTCCACATGGAAAATATGCCAAAGAACAGGAGCTGTTTCTTAAGTCCTAGACCCACCCAGTGAAAAAGCAAAGTGAAATCCTGTTTATTCCTTAGGCACTATTATGGTTTGGGGCTTTGCAAGGTGAATAGAAAATACAAGACACATTTTTATAAGACTTTTGGAATGAATCACCCAAAGAAACACAAGGGTTCAGGAGCTCTGTTCACACACTAAAGACTGAAGAATCCAGCTGAGCACTTGGATCCCACAGTAATGTTCTGTATGAGCTCAGCTGAAGACCTAGAGCCCATGATGATCCTCCCATGAGTCCAACTGGAGGCCTCGAGACCCCGACAATGTCTTATGCAGCCCTGGTTCCTGGATCTACACTGGGAAGGCCCAAAGGTGAGGGGTAGAAGCAAGAAAGTCTGTGCCAGCAGGGTGAAGGATCTGCACTAGCAGGCTCAGGGATTTGAACTGGAGAGAGAAAGCAATGCTCAAGGTAAGCAGCAGAGTTTCCGAAAGGGTACCACAACCATCTTCAGCAACAGTGAGCTCCTAAGCTCTTCCCGTGATGAAGAAAGCCGAGTTCCCATCAGGAAAGCGAACTCAACAAGCTTCTCCAGGAGACTGAGCAGCGCACTATCTTCCCCTTGGGAGCCAAGAAGTGATGCTCAAAGGGAGGACCAGAGCTCCCCAGAGTGAACTACAGCCATTCTCGGGGTCCATGAGGTCCTGAACTCCTCTGAAGAGAACAACCGAGCCACCAGGAAAGCCAGCATGACAAGGTCTTCCAAAGGAACCAACAGCCCCTTAGAGCTTGACAGCTCCAACAGCTTCCCCAACAGCTTCCCCAGTAGCCTGACAGCAGCTTCTCCGTTCTGCCTCCTATCTTCAGGTGGGCCTCTCACACCCAGCACCACACTAGTTAGTTCAGCTGGATGTTACACACTGGCACCAGCTGGCAGTCCCCAGAAGAGCATTTTGTAAAGATGCTTCTATAATGCTTTAATTCCCAGTAAATGTTTTGTATTTGAAATCAAATTTGGTTCTTTTTTTTTTTTTTTTTTTTTTTGTCTTTTTGAGACAGGGTCTCACTGTGCAGTTCAGGCTGGCCTTAAGCTCACTTTGTAGCTCAGGCTGGTCTCGAACTCACAACAATCCTCCTGCCTCAGCCTCCCTAGTGCTGGGATTACAGGCATGCGCCACCACGCCCGGCAGTTCAAATTTGGTTCTTATTTTGTATTTTCTCTCTGAAAATTGTAAGGAAATATTCTTCAAAGAATTTTTTTTAAAAAAAGCAGGGTGCCAGAGAGATAGTTCATCAGTATAAGCGCCTGCCTGGCAAGCGCAAGGATCTGGATTTGATCCCCAGTACCGCAAAACCAGGCATGGTGGCAAATACCTGTAGCCCCAGCCATGGGGAAGCTGAATCACTATGAGTCTGAGCTTCACAGCAAGACCCTGTACCAAATAAACAGGTTTTTAAAAGTTTAAAAAGAAATAAAAACAGAAGTCTATTCTTTAGAATATGTAAAAAACACATAGTGCAATAAAAATGCAAATAAAAAGTTTAAAATGAGAGAAAGGATTTAAGCTCCCTCTAAAGAAGACACACAGCTGCCAATAAACACATGAGAAGCAGCCAACATCACTAGTCCTTAGGCAGACGCAGACGCAAACCACAGTGAGATGTCAGGCCACAACCTTTAAGATATATCCTACAATGTTTTTAAAATGACAAATATTGATGATGTGAAGAATTGCTGGGATGCAAAATACTGCCACCAGCCTGCGAGATAGCTCAGCAGACTACAGCGCCTGCTTACGCAAGCTTTAGGGGACCGCAGCTGCGGGATCCCCAGCAGCTGCACCGGCCAGGTAAGCCCAGCACTGGGGAGGCTGAAAACAGGAGGCTCACTTGAGTCAGAGCTGTGTAGTGAGACCCTGCAACAACCAAATACATCAAAATGCTTCTGCTACTACGGAAACAACTTGGCAGCTTCCCACAACATAATTACCATGTGATCCAGTGCTATACTCCCAGCTATAAATCCACAGGAATTGAAGAGACACAGCTATTTCTCCCGATGTTCACTAAGTCAGTCTTCACAGTAGTCAATGTCAGAGCAACCTACAGTCTATCAACAGATGAACAGATAAACAAAATGGAGAATATACATTCAACGGGATGTTACTCAGACATCAGAAGTAAGCCCCAACACACGCTGCAGTGTGAAGCTGGAAGGCAGTCTGTCACGTGAAACAAGTCACACAAAGAACAGAAATTGTGTAATCCCACTTCTATTATCCAGAATAGGCAAATTCATAGACAAAAGAGATATTCAAGGTAGCCAGGGGAGCTGGGGAGGAGAGAACGGGGAATTACTGCTTAATGTCTGTAGAGTTTGCATTAGTAATGGTGAAAACCTTTAGGAAGTAGAAGCCATGATAGTTGTATGACATTAAGAATGTAATGAGGGGCCGGGGAGATGGCTCAGTGCAATAAGCGCTTCCCTGGTAAGCACAAGGGCCTGAGTTCAATCCCTGGTTCCCCTCCCACAAAAAAAAAAAAAGAATGTAATGAATATTTGAAAAGCAGATTAAGCTCCTGCTTAGGCAAGCTCAGGGACCCGGCTTTGATCTCTGGCACCAAAGCTGCACTGGCCCCACCCCTAAGTTGTGCTGATACAGACACCGAGACCAGGCATGGCAGTGTATGCCTGTAATAACAGTGCTGGGGAGGCTGAAAACAGGAGGATCACTACAAGTCCCTGTACCAAACATACAAAAAACCTTGAAAGGTCTAAATGTTACATTTTGTCATATGCTATATTTCACTATAATTTTCAAAAATGAATAATGTACTACACCAAAAATACTGAGTTGTACACTTTAAACAAGTGAATTGCATGGGTTATGAATTATACCTGAATAAAGGTGTTAATATTTTTAGATAATAAAAGTACAAAATTTTTACATAGGCAGTCATAAATATACCCCCAAAATGAAAGACCCACTGAACACAAAACTGGGCAAGTGAAATCAACAGATACTTCACAGAAGAAGTACAGGTGGCCAGTAAGTACATGAAGAAGTGCTCGACATGGGTGACTATTAGTAAAATGCAAATTCAAACAGCATTGAGATTCCATCTCACCCCAGAAAAAATGGCCATCATCAAGTAATCAAATAATACCACATGTTGGCCAATGCTGGGGCAAAAGAAACTTCTACATCGTTGGTGAGGCTATAAACTAGTATAACCACAATGGGTATCAGTATGGGGATTTCTCAAAACTAGAAATAGAAATTCCATTCAATGGAGCTATTCCCCTTCAAGATATTTTCCTGAAAAAGTTAAAGATATCATAAAACAGTGATCCAAGGGCCAGCCAGAGAGCCCAGAGGATTACAACACCTGCTTAGGCAGATGCAAGGACCAGGGTTCAATCCCTGGCACACTGTGCCAGCCCCACCCCCAGGATGCACTGAGACTGGGCATGGTGACATGTACCTGTAAGCCCATTGCTTGGGAGGTGGAAAACAGGAGGATCACTACAAGCCTGATCTGTGTGGTGGGGACCTGTGGACCCTGTAGACCCTGTACTAAATGCGTAAATAAATAAACAATAGAGTGATCCATGTGCACCCATGTTTATAACAGCGTGATTCATAATGACCAAACCTTGGAAGCAGCATCTATTCATCAACAGATAAAAGAAAAAGTGGTAGCTACACACTGTTCAGTATTACTCTGCTATAAAAAATGATAGATTTGAGTCATCTGCAGGAAAACAGATGCACATTGAAACCATCACATTATGAAATACATCAGATACACAAGCTTAGATATCGCATGGTTGCACAGACACGAGAAATCCAAATTAAAAATAAAGAGTGAAATGAAGGAGAATAGGAAGTAGAGAAATAGCATGAATAAATGGAAGGATATACCATGTTCCGGGATCACACAATTCTATACAGTAAAGATATCCATTCTCTTCTCACCAGGCATAAACACAATGACATCCTAATCTACAGGTTCTCATACAAATCCCAGTATGAGCATGTGTCTGTGTGTGATTTGATAAACTGATTCTAAATTATATAGAAATACACTGCTACAAGAAAAGCCAAGAGGATTTTGGAGGAGAACAAAGCTGGAGGATTAAGCCATGGATAAACCACAGTAGTTAAGACAGGATGGCTTTTTGTGAATGGGTAGGCAAATTAAAGATGGTACCAAACAAGAAGTACAGAAACAAGCCTTATATATGTGTTCACTGAGGTTAGAGCAATGATTCTATAGTGATACACTAGGCAAAAGATTAAAGGTCTTTTTCCAATAAATGTTGCAGGGATCTGCTGGTCTCTTGGTGGACTCATTTTTTTCAGAAAATAAAGTTGGGGCCAGGGCGAAGGCTCAGTAGGATAAGTGCTTCCCTGGCAAACACAAGGGCCTGAGTTCAATCCTCGGTTTCACCAAAAAAAGAAAAGAAGATCAAGACATAATAGCTGGGGTCAGGTGGTGGAGCGTGCCTGATTGGCAAAGGACCCCAGAACAACATAAGTGTAAGAGCACTTACTCTATGCCTTTGCAAAGTTGCAAGGTCAAAGGTTGCCTAGCAACTAACAACCCACAATGTCCAGGCAGGATGTTTTTCTCAAGACTGAGGTAGCCTGACTGCTTTCGGCAATGGGGCCTCATCCTGCCCTCCTACATATCAATTCAGCTTTAGTGGCTCCCAACAAATGTTTTGGAGGCCATTTGAATATTCATATTTTTTAAAAAAAGAATCTCAATGCCTACCTGAAGCTGTACTCACAAATCAACTCCAGGGGCAGCACAAATGTAAATATAAAAAGTAAAGTAACAAAGCCTCCAGAGTTGGACCTAGGCAAATAATCTTACAAACTTGCCTGGGGCAAAGAATTCTCAAAGAGGACACAAATCACTAGAGATAAATGAGAAATAAGTAAAATCAACCTCACTAAAATTGACATCTGTTCAAAAACTGAACAGGCAAAACACATAATATGAAGGCAACTGTCACATAAATATCCAATGAAGAGTGTATATCCAGAGTATGTCAAGAAAACAACCCAACCAGATAAAGACTGACCATCTAATGTTTAAACTGAGCAAGTAAAGTAAGCAGGCCCTTCACAAAAGAATATACTCAAATGGCCAACATACATCTGACAAGATGTGTGACATTAATCACCACTAGAAATGCAAACCAGAATCACAGTACTACGTGTACTTCAGAAGATAAATTAATAATCCTAAGTGCTGACAACGATGTTTAGCAAAGAGCACCCAAAGACTGCTGTGGAGGACCACGTGGGTGACTCTCCTTGAAAGAAAAATAATTATCTCCTTCTTGGCTAAACCTGGCCTTCTTTCCATGAATTGACATGTACTGGCTAGGACTTTTTCTTATCCCTTTGATTGTCTTTAAGCAATGCAAATCGGTCCAGCCAGATGGTGATATGCGGTCTTTGAAGTAAGGAGACAGGGCAGAGTTCCCACACTCCCTAGCTCCCAAAAAAGCACATGCGAATTGGGTGGGATGGAGCCTCAGGATAAAAGGCTATGACTTCCCCAGGCATAAAAGATTACACATCAGAGCTGAAGCATTGGCCCCAAACATTAAATCCTACCTCAGTTACAACATGCAGATTGCTCTTTCTGAGTATCCCTCTCTTTGTATTGCAGAGCTGATTTCAGACCTCCTACCTGGCCCAGCTCACAGCACTCACCTACACTCCCCCATTCTCACAGCTGCTCATCCTCAAGCCACTCCCTTCTTCAAGAATCAATAAAACCTGGGTTCAGCCCTGGGAGGAGGCCTTCGCTCCGGATAGCCATCATCATAGCTGGACTTAGGAACCCTTGGCTCCCCACAACTAGAAATATGCCTCAGTGTCTTTATTCTCACTGTGGTTTGCCCTGGAAGAAGGAGATTCAAATGAACTCACTAGAATTCCAATAACTCTTCCATGAGATTACAAATAGAAACTTCTTGGACCATGACAAGGACTGGGTAGGGCTCTCTACAACTGGTAGTGAGGGCATGAATTGACTCGGCCACTTTGGACAGTAGGCAATGTTTAATACTGCTGAACAGGCGTGGTTCATAACTCATCAATTCCACTCCTAGATACTCAACAGAAATGCCTGCATACATTCACCCGAAGGCACCAGTATTAGCAGTATGGCTCATGGCAACCTAAACCTGAAGACAACCCCAGGGTCCATCAAAGGAAACTGGATAAACTAATAGAAGACATAGATACTATGCATTGTGATAATTAATTGTGGTGTCAACTTGAAGGGATTAAGACACACCTGGCAGGTACTGGAGCACACTCTGGGGGCCCCTGGGGGTGATGGACCCCTAAGCTAAAAACTGAAGGGGGAAGGGCCCTACTGGAACTAGGTGGCCTGTAGCCTGAATGTAATAGAAGGGGGAAGGAGAAGGAAGCCTGACCTTGACTCCCCTGAAGGAACTCTCATCTTCGCCACCACTCCGGGACACTGACCTGCGCCTCTCTTCTTGCTTCCAGCACAGACTTCAGCCTTCAGACCCAGGCCCTTGTGCTTTCCCACACGGACTTGTACCAGACTCTTCCATGAGCTCAAAGCCTTTGAATCCTCCAGAACACAGTCACTTTGGGTCCTATCACCCCTGATTCCACAAGCAGCCTTGTTAAACCTGTTTAGTAAGTCCTTCATAGATCAGATATTTTTATATTAAATGCGTTCCTCTAGTGAACTCTGATATGTGTTTACAGTGGATCTCTATACTGCAATGGATAGAAAGACCCATTGTCAGCACTATGGAGGAATCTCACAGACAGAATTAAAGAAGCCTAGCTCAAAAGAAGTACATATTGTGTGGTTCCATTTATATATAATTTTCTTCTTCTTTTTTTTTTTTTTTTTGTCTTTTTGAGACAAGGTCTCACTATGCAGTTCAGGCTGGCCTTAAGCTCACTTTGTAGCTCAGGCTGGTCTCAAACTCACAACAATCCTCCTGCCTCAGCCTCCCGAGTGCTGGGATTACAGGCCTGCGCCACCACGCCCGGCTAAATATATAATTTTCACATGTCCTAAAATTAACCTGCACTGAGGGAGGTCAATGTAGGGAGGCTCCCTCTGGAGAGAAGGCTGAGTGAGAGAATTGAGCACTGAAAATGTTCAGTATCGCTACTTGCGTGGGACACAGACCCACATATTTACTCTGTAATAATTCAACATTGTTTCCTATGCCTGCTAAAAGACTTACCCCTCCCCCAAGAAAACCCTTCAGAAAGCAAGAGGGGTCATCCAGAAACTGCCAGAAGGAGTGTAAGAAGCTGTCCAGGTGAGAGGGAGGCTGAACAGAACCCATGAGCAAAGTCCAAAGCAAGACCAGATTCCTCTCTTATCAGACTTGCAGGAGAAATCAGGGGCTTGGTCCGGCTGAAACGGAGCAGCTGCTGCTAGGAGTATCGGAGACAGAGACTCAGGACAATGGACTCAGTCCTGGTGGAAAACTTTATCTTGCTTGCCTCCTCCTACAGCTCTGAACCATCTCCAAGTCCTTTGTGATAGTAGGAAAGGAAGAATGTACACATGCACGATTGGCCACAGAAAGTGTCTCTGAAGATGACCAGGAGGAAACATCAGGCAGTTTTTAAACAACAAATATGCAACGCTGGAACCCTGGCACACTACTGTCCTGCCTCTTGGGACCGTCATTCCCCTCCAACAGCACTGCTAACTGAACATTGGACGTACAGTAAAGTGTTTAATCCTCATGACCATCCTACAAGTGCATAGCTTACCATCAGTATCCCGAACATAGGCAGCTTGACCACTCCCACTCCTTGTTCATAATGGGGCTGGAATTGGTCCATGATCTTACTCTTCCACGCTAATCAGCCCCCATATCGAAGTTCAAATCTCTACCGATTACCAAGGGCAGCTCCCAAAACACTAGGTTCATTTCTGGAGAAATATTCACAGGGAATTCATGCCCAATACACAGAAATCGTGCACAAAGAGGGAAAGGGTTCTCCAAAGAAAAGCTACTATAGTCTGTTTCATCCTTCTGCCTTAAATGTATAAGAGGAACATTTTTATGGAAAGGACCACAAATGCAAAATTTCATCAGTGAAAAATGTTCTTTTTAAGAGGTTTGCATATGCTCTGGAAAGTTCAGTTCAATCTCATCTTCATATCCTATGTCTTGTTTTATAAAACTGAATGTGCACCAGCCCTACAATAAGGTTTTCCCCTAGTGAGAATTTAGGAAAGTCAGGCTTATCAGTAAGGAACTTGGTATATGCTGGTGTTTCAAACTGCTATTCTGGGAAGTCCCCAGGGATTGTGTCCACATGGTCCATAATGCCATGGCCACTGGAAGTAGCTCATCAGAATCTTGAGATTATCATCCCCTGAGCTGGCACTGCCAGGCCCTGAGCTTGAAGTTATGAGGGATTAGCTCCAGGGCCCAGGAAGTTTATATTCATAATCTCATGGATAAGTTATTAGCATTCCATCAAGTTAATCCCAATCTACCACATCCAGTGTGACCCATGGCAAGAATAAAGACACTAAAGTATGTTTTCAGTTCTGAGGAGCCAAGGCGTCCTAAGTTCAGCTACAGCAATGGCTAACTGGAGCAAAGGCCTCAACCCAGGGCTGAGCCTGGGTTTTATTCATTCATCAAGAAAGGAGTGGCTAGAGGATGAGTGACCATGACAACGGCAGGAAGCAGGTGAGTGGCATGAGCTGCGCCAGGTAGCAGACCTGAAATCACCTCTGATATATGTAGGAGAAGACTGCGAAGAGTAATTTACTCTACACAATTGAGATAGTAGCTCATGTTTTGGGGCCAGTGCTTCAGCTCTGGTGTGGAATCTTTCAAGCCCCAGGGGTCATAGTCTCTATCTCAAGGCTTGAGGCTCAATCCCAGCTGGCAGCATAGAGCGCTGGTTCTGCGTCCCGTCTTGGCCCACCTCACACTAGCCAACAGCAGGTGGAGGTTCCCAGCAAGCATGCGTGTCACCTTCAAAGACTACCACCAACACCTTGGCTAGACCAATACACATTGCTTAAAGCCAACTGAAAGGTCCCAGCCAGCTCTGTACATAGAAATAGGGTCAGGCTCAGCCAAAATGAAGACAATTGCTCCTCCTTCAAGGACAGTCAACCAAGTGGTCCGCCACACAAGCTCTCAAGTCTCTTAATAGTTAAAATAGTGTAAGCCCAGTGCAGAGAAAACCACAAGATCAAGGTCAGCCAGAGAAACTTGACAAGAGTCTCAAAATAAAAAACTGAAATAACAAAATAAAAAGGCCAGGGATATAGCTTCATAGTAGAGTACCTTGGATCCCATTCCCAATACCACAATAGATAGATAGATAGATAGATAGATAGATAGATAGATAGATAGAGACAGACAGACAGAAAGACAGACAGACAGACAAATAGATTGCATAGTATTTATATATAACCTACAGTCACTCTATCCTATACTTCAAATCATCTCTACACTCTTTGATTCCTACTAAAATGTAAATATCATGTAAATACTTGCTACACTGTATAATTTCAGGAATGACAGTGAAACAAGTCTGCACATGTTTAGTACAAACACAAGTTTTTTCCCCAAACATTTTTGCTCTGCAACCAGTTGGATCCATGGGCTGGGAGCCTTTGCATACAGACAGCTGGCTATGCCATCAAGACCCTGCCCTCCCCTCCTCCTCCCTATCTGGAACATTCCAGAAAAGGCTGAAGGATGGGGGTTTCCACCAGTACTCCTTGCTGCTTCTAAGGGCTGGGAAGGGTAGACAGAGATACATGCTGGCCCTGAATTCCTGAGTGGTCCCACGTTGGGAAGGCCCGAGCTGAGGTACACAATACAGCCTCTTCTCCAAAAGGCACCCCATTGCTGCCGTGTATGGGGAAGGGCAAGTATCAGTTCCAAGAGTGGGAAAGAAGGGAATGCACAATCTGAGCGCGTCATAGGTCCTTGGCTCAGGGTCAGCGAGCCTATTGTTTTCCAGTACGTGGTCTATTAAGGCCACTCTTAAGTCATCTGGATGCGAAGACTGCATTATCAAAAGCCATGGCCACAAGGGGAACTGGGTGCTTTTACCCCAAGGCGAAAAGAGGTTTCTATGGCACTGGGATGAGAAGGAAATGAAAAGGGAAAACGCAGCTGCTCCACCTGGGAGACCCAAGATGCTGTACCTGAGGAGAAATATGCTGCGGCCTCGACACCAAGGAGGGCTTGTGGGTCTTCGCTGTCGGTGTACAGCCTTCCTCCTGCCAGCTCTTCATCCTGCAGAACTCACCCCCTAACCTTAGCAGTGGTTGCCCCAGATCCTTCCACCTACAGATGACCCCCGTGGCCCCTCCCCCCTGAAGACCCGCTCCCCCTGTGGCCCCACCCCAACCAAGACCCCTCCCACCCAGCACTCCTACGCCCTGCAGAAAAGGGACCAGAGTTCTGGGACTGATTTCTGTTCAGCTATGGTTTCTTAGTGATTCTTCCAATGAAGGCATAGCTAACTCTGCAGCTTCATGGGAAGAAAACTGTCCAGTGCACGCACATGCATGCACGTGCGCGCGTGCACACACATACACACACACGTGCGCTCTCTGAGGCCAAGGCGCCCAGGCGACCATCACCCACAGACGTCTCATCTCTCGCAGCACCACTCGGTTCCTCCTCCGCAGGCACTGCCCATCCACCCTGAGCCCTTCGTTTGCCGTTTTGGGTTTCTCTCTAAACTATCATCACCCTTCTTTCCTTTATTTTGTCTCAACTTTTAGCATGCACAGCTTCAGACTTGAGAACCGGAAGATTACAGTCAACCCTCAGGGACGGTCTCAAGGTTTCACTCAACTCTGATCAATATATGCTACAAAGCATAAAGACTTTAGGCATTGTCTGAGAAAAAAAAAAAAAAGGAAAATTTAAGAATTCAACACACTTAGAAGATGTTTTCAAGCCCCTCACGCCCTGAAAGTCTTCAGTGGGTAAAGAGATTTACAGATTTTATTAAAGATCAGATTTCTTTACAAAAATAAAATTTAAATTTAAAAAAAAACACCTCTATCCTAAAAGCTTCCCTCTCTGTCCAGGCTGACTGACAATGCTGCAGGCGGGTCAGTCCCTCAAGAGTCTTGCTGTGGAAATTTATTACTTTCATCTTTCTTTCTGAATCCACTCCCAGCCGCCTCGTGTGAGTCCTGGGGTCACCAGCTCCCTCCTTGGGCTCTGTAGCACCACCACACAAGACCACCTTCCAGTCACAGTTCATACCACATTGTCATCTCTTTAAGGGACAAGGAAATTCCTGGGTGTCCCAAGCAAGGAAGCTCTGGCAGCAAAAGACAACACGGGGCCGCCCCATCTCCCCAACAAAGATTAATCAAAGCAATGACTGAGAAAGTCTTTGCCAAAGCCACAAACACAATCTCAGCCCCAGGGCCAAATGGTTTCAATCCCCGCTGCCTCCCTCCCTCCTGCCTCAGAGATAGCTAGGGCTGCCTGATTCCTCAGGTCCACGATCTCTAGGACCCCATCCTCCCACAGCCCGGCTGGCAAACCTGGTCTGTTTTCCTGGGGATAACCTTGCCATCATTCTTACTTCTGTTCTGTGTCACCTGATTTGAAGGTTTCTTTTGTGACCAGCCACAGAGCAAAGGCCTAAGTGGTTTCTTCAGAGTGTCGCTGCCCACCTCTGCTCCCACAACGCCAGGACCTGTTCTTTACCCCAAAGATACTTGACGCCACGCCTGAGCATAGGCAGAGGGAGTTTGAGGGTGCTCCCTGCACACACAAGCACTCTCTCTCTCTGTCTCTCTCTCTGTCTCTCTGTCTCTGTCTCTCTGTCTCTGTCTCTGTCCCTCTTGTCTCTCATCTCTCTCTCTCTCTCTCTCTCTCTCTCTCTCTCTCTCTCTCTCTCTCTCTCTCTCTCTCAGCTCCACAGGGCTTTTTCACACCAGTCTTCAGTTGTTAAGAAAGCCAGTAACTCGTTCTTAGCTGTTTCTGTTATTCAGCTGACTTGGATGCAGCTGGGTTTCCACCCGGGTAAGCAGTGAAGAGCTGAGAACTCAGCAAAGCTGTTCAACTCTGAAGCTTCAGTTTTTTTAACCTGGAAAATATGAGTAATAATGGCCCAAGTTCCTAGAAGAATGAAATGAGATAGGATATGGAAATCCTCCATGAGGATTAGGAAATGCTCCATAAACAGTACCATTGGTACTGGAAGAGGAAGAAGCATCCGATTTATGGACAGTGAGAGCTGGGGAAAAAAAAAAAGGAAAAATGTCACCTGGTTGAACTCACTCATTTTAGCATGAGAACACCAGCCAAAAGTTAAAAATGAGCCGGGCCTGGTGGCACAGTAATCCCAGTGCTCTCGGGAGGCTGAGGCCTGGGGTCACAGGGAGCTCAAGACCAGCCCGAGTTACACAGTGAATTCAAGACCAGCTTGAGTTTGAGACTTGTCTCCAAAAACCAAAAAGTTAGAAATGAGTTTTCCATGGTTATGCAGATGTGGAGGGACAGAGCTGGGGTTGCCAGTGGTGACTCCTGACAGCCCAGGCTCTCTCTGTTGGCGGAGCTGCCCCGCGCTGTGTGTGGCTCGGCCTCACACACAGCCACCATCATGTCCCATGCACAGGTCTCAGAGTGCACTTTCCCAGGAGGTGAGGAAGCAGACCCGTTACGCCCCAGGAAGCCTCTGATCACAGGCACAAAGTCAAGCTCCTAACACTGAAGTACGGGGAAGTGTTCTCGGGCCCCATTCTTCCTGAAGAAATCAAGAAGAGAAGATGATAGTAGCCGTGTAAGAGAGGCCGTCAGAGTCAACCCCGTGGGCTGTTCAGACCCAGATGTGTTGCTCGAAGCCTTTCCTCTCAGGACCCAAAGCTTAGGAAGCGGCCGGTAAAACGTCCTCGCTTTCCCTACATACGTGGTGCAATAAGGCTCGGTCTTAGACCAGCCCCCACCATCGTCATCCGCTTCCAAACTACCCAGAGTTCCCACCAAGGCCTCCCTCAAGGATAGCATACTCCAAGGCTGGCCAAGGTCTTCATCCCTTCTGAGGCTTTAGGACAGTGTTGGTGACGTGTCAACAGTGGTGACTGTGGCAGCTGTGCCTTCTCCCTCAGCACTGCCGCCACCCTGAACTCTGCCATTTCTTCACCTCTGGTGGTGCCAGGTTGTCCATCCAGCTTTCACCAGGCACACCCACAGGCTTCGGACAACGTGGTCTTCAAAGGTGGCCCTGTCACTACCCTCATCTTATGAAAAAATGACATTGGGTTCTCTGCGAATAAAGGAGCCGGGACTCTGAGAGACATGTAATAAAAATACACATTAGCCTCGATGCCTGGTTTCTGGCACAGAGCCCCAAACACCCTTGAAACTTGCCAAGCGGTAGGGGTGCGTCTTGTTATACTCACAAGGATCCCCTTACACAACTCTTATCTGGATGTATACCAAGGTGGGCCTTGGATAGCTTCAAGGCAGAGGCTAGGCCAAGCAGAAATACCAAGCACAGGATTAGAGTTGAGGCTCGGAGACGCCCTCCAGATCTCCAGGAAGCAGAGGGCACTAAGGTTTGTTCCCTTGAATGTTTGGGTTCCTTCCCTGGGCCAGTGATTTCATCCAACATGCTCTGACGTGAAGCCTCAGATGACAGTGCAACGCGAGGCCTGTGGAGGTTCCTAGTTGGTGTGTCTGTGAGCCAGCTCCCAGGTACAAACTTGGATGAGAACCCATGACAGTCCCCATTCAGCACTGTGTGCCCAATGGTCAGTGCTAGTGTAATCGCCTCGAGAATGTTCGTTGGATTTCAGGACCTTAAGTTAGCATCGTTTGGCAACCAATTTTGGATATGGGGAGTGTGCTCTACGTTTTGAAAGCTCAGTTTGTCCACAAAACACAAAGGCTCCACGCAGCACTCACTGATGTGACCCTCACGTTTCTGATACAGTCAGCAAGCCCTTTAAATCAAGTTTCCTTTCTTTCATTAAACTAGAGGCCAGTACTGGGGGGATTTTATGTTCTTTCCACAAATCTACTGGGAAAACATACAGTTTTATTTAAGACCATTTATTCCTTTTAAAACCCAGCATGTGATTCTCTATCTCGTTCTAACTCAACACATAAAATTCCCCCATCCTTAACGCCCCTTCCACCTCGCAACAGAAGTGAGCCGAAGACCCTGCCAACAACAATACTACACTGCGCATTTACATTTCCAAATTGCTTTCACACACATTGCCCTGCTTCATTTTCCTTCCAAAGCACAAAAGCTTTACCATCTTCCTTTTGAAATAAGAGAAATTTGAAGCCTCAAAAATAACCTCCGGCACGTAGGAAAAGTCAGTCCTGCGTGATCTGAATCATTCCCAGGTGTTCCTTCAGCGGGTGCTTTCAGCACCTCACAGGCCAGTCCTATTAGGGAACTGCTTCACAGATGAGGAAACTGGGCTCAAAGAAGCTGAGAGATGTCCTGGGGCCACGTAGTGAGCCAAGGGCAGGGCCAGCCCTGCACCCCTGTGCGCACTCGGCTGCCTACTGGCTCTCTGCCTGGGGTTTGCTGTTCACCACCCCCAGACACATGAGCACCATCTGACAAATGAAAACAGTAAAGGCCTGCTACTTCTAAGGAGAGGGACATGAAACAGGATGTGGAACTGCTAGCACAGGGCCCAGCACATAGTAAATGCTCAATTAACAGCTAGGGGGAGGGTCACCCACTTTATGGTCAGTGACAGCTGGAAAAAAAGAAGCAAACATGCCATAATGCCATCTGGCTGAATCCATTCATTTCATGATGAGAACACAAAGCCAAAGAACTGGAGATGAGTTTTCTTTTATTATTTTTATAAATCTTTTTTTATTATTTATTTGGTACAGGGTCTCACTGCACAGCTCAGACTCATAGTGATCCTCCTGTCTCAGCCTCCCAAGCAATGGGATTACAGGCATGTGCTACCCCATCCAATTTTGGTGGTGGGCACAGCACATCTGAGACAGGGGTCGAACGGGGTCCTTGCAGTTGCTACACAGGCACTTAGACAACCGAGCTATCTCCCCAGCCCTGGAGATGAGTCTCCCATGAGTACTCAGACACTGAGTGGCAGGGCAGGGTTAGAAGCAGTGACTCCTGGCCCCCAAGGCTCCCCCTGTTGGCTGGGCTGCCTCAGACCTGCGGCTCTGCTCCTTGCCCAGCAGCCTGCAGGTCTGGCACTGAGGAAAGCACTCAGATCATCCTTCCATTTCTGTGCCTGTCTGTGTCCTGGCTCTCCTGCTCCCAGCTCCCTCTTCCCACCCTCCTCTCCCTGGTGCCTTCCTCTTCCTGAGGCCCAGTCCATTCCATTTTCTGATCCTTGGCACTCAAAGGCATGCCACTGCCACCTCCTGACCTGTTACGCATGTGTGAGATCTCAACCATGCAACCAAACCTGTATCCACATTTTCAACAGGTCCAGCCATCACTGAGACTGCTCATTCTTAACTTAAGCTGGGGCCAAGGTCCATAGGGCAGATTTCAGCCATCAGTGGACACTGAAGCCCTAGCAGCTACCTCTCAGACAGCACCAGGCCCAGCGCGGACTCTGGATGTTGTGGCCAGAAGAAATGGTGCTGGCTTCTGCCCATCGAGAGTGAGCATTCTCTGTCCTCAGCCTTCACGGTCTCCATGGTCTCACTGAGCTCCAGGTTGACAGACGGTGTTGCCAGCAGGATCTTGACCAAAATTTGCATCTTGTCTTGCTATTGAATGGGAAGATGCCACAAACTGCTGGCCATGTGGAACCCCTGGAAAACCAAGACCACACCACCTAACAAAGTGCTCATCAAGGGGCTGGCCAGTTAGCTCAGTGGATTAAAGTGCCTGCAAGCAGGTACAGGGGCCAGGGGTTCAATTCCCATACCTGCCATGTCAGCCTCACCCCCAGGGCACACTGAGACAGTAATTGAGACTAGGTGTGGTGGTGCATGCCTGTAATCCCAGCTCTTGGGAGGCTGTAAACAGGTAGATCACTAGAGTCTAATCTAGTAGTTAGACCCTGAACACTCTATAGACACTTCCCTAAAAATACAAAAAAAAAAAAAAAGTGCTCGCAGTCCGTCTCCTGACCTGTTGTGTATTTGAGCCACATTTAGTCACTGGATCACCACCCAAATGCTGCAGTAGATGACATCATAATTCCCGTTTTGCCCTTGGGAGAGCCAAGTGGCGGAGTGCTGTGGGGGAGGGGACTCCCCAGGTTGGGCGTTAGCACAGTCAGGACTCCAGCTGCGCAGCCTCCGACATCACCCCTGCTCTGCCAGCCCCAGAGGTCTCCTCCAGGAATACGGCACCTGAGGGAGATCTCCAAAACCCATCTTAATCCAGGAGCACTGCGTTCCACTTGAGAGTGTGCTCCCTTCTGACAGGCAATCTGCAAAGTTGAAACATGAAACCAGAATGCCTCACACTCGGGCACCGTCTGCAAATGTGGTTCAGCTGCACTCAAGACTGCTGCGTGCCAAGTCCAGATTTCATTGTAAGTCAGACAGGGTGACTGAGGAAAGGACAGAAGAGGGAGGGATGAGATTATTTCTCCAGCAGAGTAATTCCTGAGCCTTTCTTTATTTCATTTGGGAAGAGACCATTGTGTGTTTTGGCCCAAGAGCAACATCTGCTGTTCACACTGGAACCAGCTTGGACTCACAGCCCTGAGCTGTCTGAGGGAAATCTGAATGCCCACTGGGCCCCACTGCGATGGCTGAGGACTCGAACCACCAGCTCAGCCACCCTCTGATTCTCTTTCCCAGGCCAGGCCCCTCCTGTCCCAGGAAAGTCCCTCCAGCCCTCAGCAGAGCTTCTTCCTTCCTGCCTGCCATCCCAGGCAGCCCATGGATCTGGGAACCCCAACAGGTCATGGGCCTGTCACCACCAGCAGCTGCTTCTTTTTCTTTCTCATAGTGATTCTCCTGTTTTCAGCCTCGCAAGTGTTGGGATTACAGGTGCACAACGCCACACCCAGGCTCAATCACCATCTCAGCGCTCCCGGGTGGCAGGTCAGCAAGGCATGTGCTGGGGATTGAACCCCAGCCAGCGCTTTAGTCCATTGAGCTATCAGGTCAGCCCTCAGCAGCTGGTTCTTATTTCTTCAAATTTTGATACTTAAAGAAGCCAAGAAGGCACAGGTCCCGGGAGTCCAGAGGAAAGTGAAGCCTCATGGCCCATGGTTTGCATTTCTCCCCAGCAGCACGTTCCTGAGGCAACAGGCCAGTGCTGGCGCTCACAGCCCTTTCACCTGGGATCCCAATGAGCTGTGAAGTACCCTGGAATAGAGACCTGGGTCAGAGCATCCTCAGGGCCCTGTGCGCTGGCCAGTTCCATCTCTGTATTCATCCTCTAGGAAGTAAGGAATCTACAGCTCTAAGGACAAGGATGCCAAGAGCTCTTGGTGAATACTGCACAATCCACTGCTGTGGGATAAACAGGAACGGGCTCTATTGTGTGCTTTGTGTGTATATTTGTCTGTGTGCACATGTGCACCTGTGTGCTGTGTGTGCACTGGGGATCAAAGCCAGAGCCTCGGGCATGCTGAGCAAATGCTCTCCCACAGAGCTCTGCCCTCACTTCCAGCTCCTAGCGCCTCAGAGCATCAAGAGAGTTGAGCCCAGCATAGAAACTGGTGGGGACAGAAGGCTCCGGTATCCACCTCGGCTGCCCTGGGAAGCTGGCATCTTCCGTTGTGACATTCAAGTTATTTCTTGAAAGGGTCATTAGGAGGACCCAAGGAGAGCATCCCTTTACAGCTGCCCAGGGCCGTGACTGTTGCTATGACAGCTGCCCAAGGGCTCTCTGTGCTATGTTAATTCCACAGGATGGGTTCCAATGTGCATATCCACTGGGACAAGGCTCTCCTAGGAGAACGTTGTCTGAGGACACGGAACCAAGTCGCTCCCACACCTGTCACCCTCTGCCAGTGCTTCCCACGCTGCGCAGATTCAGTCTCCACACTTCACACCACAGTGGCACTGCTTCAGCAGAAGCCGACTACACAGGGCCTCGCTGGAACACAGAGCCGCGCACCCAGCAGGACGTGATCCAGCTCGCTTTTTCCATCAACATCCTGAGGGCTGAACTTGGGATCCCCGGCTAACAAAGGATGGCTAGCAGTGCCTGGACTCATGCCTCCTTTGACATCAGATCTCTACCTCAGGCTGTATTTCTTTCCTGGTAATAAGTGAGAGTTGTAACTCGCTAGGAGAATACGCTTTTGCTGTTTGGAGCAGGATTTACCTTGTGGGCTGGATTTTCCACTGCGCTTTTTGAGGGAGAATCTACTCTGGCCAAGTCCTCCTTTTTAAAGGCATTGGACCCATATTGTATCCTCATAACCCTGGCTGGCTCTTAAGAGGAGCAGGAGGAAAAAGAGATTCAGGGAAGGATCTGGAAAGGACTGGCCAAGCCTGGGAGAGCAGGAGGTGGGGGTGCAGGACCCCCCACAGCGCACAGCAGAAGTCTGCACTCATCCAACTCTTTCCCTTAAGTAAAACTATGAGGGCTGATCTAAAACTAGGGTGTGTTTAAGTGTTAATTATTACAATAAAAAAACCACATTGCCATTCATTTCCCTTAAAATGTCCCCCTTGTTTTAAACACACTTATGTCATCATTCTTGCCGCTTGCCCCTTCTGTTCCTGCAAGGCGACCTAATCAGCCCCTTGTGTAAGTATACATACATTTTTATATTGATTCTGTTTCCCTTGTGGGCCCTCAGTAATGCAGGTGTACACATGCGTAATCATAGCGCAGAGAACACATCGTGTACTAAAGTGACACTGCCAACCAGGCACCATGCGGAGAACTATGCATTTCTCAAAGGGATCTAATTTAGGATAAGTACAGTACGCCCTACAGGACAGTTCCTCTAATTCTTCATGTCTTGAAGGGTAAACACTTGCAGATTAATACAGTTTATGCCAGCAACCAATGAACAGAGTTCTACTATTTAAAAAATGGGCATGTTATTAATTCAAGTAAACTAGGACTTTTTAAAAATTACCATTTCTATGGCTGGGCACAGTGGCGCATGCCTGTAATCTCAGTACTCAAGAGGCCGAGGCAGGAGGATTGCTGTGAGTTGGAGGCCAGCCTGGATTACAAAGTGAGTTCAAGGCCAGCCTCAATTGCATACTGAAACCCTGTCTCAAAAAGACAAGAAAGAAAGAAAGAAGTAGAATTACTGTTTTTATTTAGCTTTTTATCTTAAATGCATAGGACAAAACACAGGCCTGGTATAGAAAGAGTTCTTCACAGTGGATGGGTCTGAACTAGACAAAATGACCTATAAGACCAAGCATTCTTCAGACTGCAGGTTCCCAGCCACCTGCACCACTGACCTTTGGCTTCAACGTAGAAACTAACCCCAACCTTCTTGGCTACTACACCCTCACCCCTTAGCGAAGCTTCCGCTGCCCACCGCTGGGTACCTGATGACCAACAAAGCTGGCCTTAGAGAAGCACTGGAAGGCCTCAGCGGAGAAGGGCACGGGGAGAAACACAGATGAAGGAAAAAATAAATATGATGCTGGGCATGCAGAGTGTGGACAGATCTCCCTCTCCTCTGCCTTGTGGCCCTTGGGACACCTCTACACAGGGAAGGGGCCTCCTGGGGCCACAGATCTAACTAATGTTTATTAAGCAGATATCTTGACCCAGCAACTGTTAGGTGTTAGTTAGGTACTCAAACCCATTAATGAAATTACCAAGATAATTGATGATTTATAAAATGCACGAAAACACTGCTCAATTCAAAAGAAGCATGTCCACAGCCAAGAGGATGGAAAGTTGAAAGGACACTATAGTCAACAACATAGCCTTATGTCATTCTGTTTCCTGGCACTAGGGTTCGGTCACAGGGGATTCACACTGAGCTACAGCCCCAACCAAAAACTATTTTTTTATTTCATTTTTTATTTTCAGATAAGATCTTACTAAGCCACTACATGGCCCAGTCTAAGGTCCTATGCCATCTCCTGGAATCTGAAATGCATGCTTTAACAGTACTACACAAACATCTCCTAAAAAAATCCATGTCCATCACTGCAAATTCCAGGCCAAGCTGGGCTGCAAAGTGAGTTCAAGTTCAGCATGAACTACATAGTGAAACCCTGTCTCAAAGAGACCAAAAAAAAAAAAAAAATCCTGTTCACCTGAAACCTCAGAAGGTGTCAGTACTTGGCAAGAGGGTGTTTATGGGAAGAGCTCATTAAATGAGGCCACATCAGATTGGAGCGAGTCCTAAAGCCAGTAGGACCAATTTTCCTTATAAGAAATAGACACATCGACACCCATAGAGGAAGTCTACGGAAAGGCGGAAACAGTTTGGAGTGAGTAGATAAAGCCGAAAAGAAATGAGGATCGACAGAAACCACCAGTAGCCGAAAGAGGTGAGGAAGGATCCGTCCCTGCAGCCTTCAGGAGAAACACTACCCTGTTGACAACTTTTTCTGAGACTTCAAGCCTCCAGAACTATAGAGAATAAACTAGGAGGCCCTGCTTGAGGCCTTGCACTACAATAGCCCTGGGAAGCTAATATAAAAGGGACAGTCAGACAAGAAGTTAACCAGTGTGGGACAGTGTAACGACCACTGACTCTTCACGGCCACCCTTCTCTTTAGGTCTGGACAATTTCCAACAGACTCTCCTTCTCTCCGGGTGACTGTCCTCATGGAAATCAAGAAACCTAAGTCTGGAGCCTGACTCAGTCTCCCAAACACCACTCTTGGCTAAGCTCTCCCTGCTTTTCTATACCACACATCCATGCCCGGAGCCTTGCAATTGGACCATCTCCTATTCACACACACACACACACACACACACACACCACAGCACTTGGAATGGGCCTTGGAAACCAGCTGCACGTGCTCCCTGGAGACAGCACTTGCGAAAGCGCAAATCAAGTCACATGGATAAAGTTGCTCACCCCCTCTCCAGCTACCCCCAGATCTCCTGCCCATGGGATGAAGTTTAGACCCCTCAGGGACCTGTGTCAAGCTTTTGACATGCATTGCATGAGTTGCCCGTGAAGTCCCCCTTAAACAAAGGTCCTGTCACGAGCTGTCTCTGATAGGCAGGGAGTTGGGACTTACAGAAGATGCCTCTGATGGCTGATCTGGGTTTTTTTACTTGACTCGATTGAAAATCGGTAAAGCACACCTCTGGTGCTTCTGTGAGGATACTTCCTGAGACCACAGGCTACATCTCCAGTAGCGCGGGGTCGTACACGGGACAGAAGCTGAAGACAGAGCAAAGCCATGTCCTGGGCTCCCTCCCTCGCGGCTTCCCACGAGGAGGAGCAGCTTCACCCCGCCACACCCTTCTGCCAGGACCTTCCGCCTCACCTCAGACACTGCAGGGGAATCAGCCAGCCCACACACTGAAGCTTCCGCGTCCAGGAGCCCAGAGAACCCTTTCCCCCTTTCAGCTGTTTTGCTCAGGCTTTGTGTCACAGGGACAGAAAGCTGACTAACACAAATGCCTCACAATTTATAAAGATGCCCTCAACTATGCCCTCAGCTGATCTCAAATCAATTGAAAAGACCTCAGCTCAGAATTAAAGAATAAGACGTGGGCTCTCCTAGAAATCAGACTCCTGGGCACACATTAGAACACTAAGGTCGCCAGGCACAGTGGCGCATGCCTGTAATCTCAGTACTCAGGAGGCCGAGGCAGGAGGATCGCTGTGAGTTGGAGGCCAGCCTGAACAGCATAGTGAGAACTTATCTCAAAAAGACTAAAAAAATAAATAACACGCCGAGGCCATCATTGCAATTAGGAGATAGGAATGATAATACACAGAAGAGAAGCTCCTCGGCATGGAGGGGAGGCAGCCTTCACAGACACGCACCAGGGTTAGTCAGTGCACAGCTCTATGAGGTAGCAGACAGCAAGTCCTGAAATGCAGCCCGATGGGAGAGTGAGCAGGTGAAATTCAGGGAAAAGAAAGTCTCGACTGAGAAGCCAAGCTGGCCTCCAGATCAGGAGCTGCCCGGCCCGGATCAGAGATGCCATCATCCACGGAGTGTGGCACAACCCTAGGAAAGTGCTTCTCTGTCCCTAGGCTCTGCTCCCAGCTCGGGTAGAGAGACCAAGCTCTTCTGTGACAGGCACGAGAGCTTTCGGGGGACAGAGGCAGGCGGTGGCCCCTCTCCCTGTCATCATTGCCGGCAGTGCCAGCCACGCCAGGTGATTCTTCTACCCAGACATGGCCGAGTGGCTGAGAAAGCGCTTCCTTGCTCCTGGCCTCCGTCCCCACAGCAGACCCACGGTCCAAGCCGCTCTTGGAGGACTAGGTCGTAGAGAGAAGCAGTGAGTAGCAGACAGAACAACCTGGGGTTGGGCTTCTGCGCTGGGCGCGGGGGAAACAGGTGTGAAAGCTAAATGCAGAATTCCAAGGCAGCTGGGACCTGCAGGTCCCAGAGGTGAAGAAAAACTGCCTGTGTTAGCTGAGAAAACTTCCTCTGTCACCCTGGACACCAGCAAAATCAGAGACTGGGATGATCTGAAACAGGGGAGCCAGGGTTCCAGAGACAGAGAGCAAACACCAGGGGGGAGCATTGAGCACAGTCCTGGCAGGCTGAGAACACAGAGCACAGCTGAACCTGAGGACACAGAGGCCCCAGAAAGGGGTGCTAAAGACAGCGGCCGTGAAAAACTAGAGGAATAAAGGCCTGCTGTGGCAAGAATGACCTACAAGAATTTCTGAACACTAAGTCAATACTGCAGAAAATATTTAAGGGAATCCTAAACGCAGACCAAGACGATCAGAACGTCAAGACAAGGGGGAAAGAGTAAATCCCACTGACAAAGAAGATGAGCACTAAAAAGAAATTTAGGGGCCAGGGAGATGGCTCAGTGGAATTAGTGCTTCCCTGGCAAGCACAGGGGCCTGAGTTCAATCCCTGGTTCTGTCAAAAAAAAAAAAAAAAAAAAGAAAGAAAAGAAAAACATAATGGGCTAGAGGTGTAGCTCAGAGTGGTTCACTCCTCAAAACTCAACGAAGTATATTAATATGGCTTTACTTTTATGCCTCATGGTTACACTTTTCTGTTGTATGGTTGGGACCAAGTAAAAGCAAGACCTATATAAGCTCTTTTCTAATATTGTTTAGACAAGATATCATGTCTCCATCTTGTCCTCTGCATAACTACTAGGAAGATAACGATGTGAAGTGCATTAATCATTATAGCCATCATACTAACCTGTCTTGAAACTGTTTCACTGTTATTTTATCTTTTCTCTCATTAAAATGAAAAAATAGATAATGCAGCAGCCATTGTTAATTAGCTGTGCATGTTGTGAAAATCTGTAATGTGTATTATTGTATGTTACCGTTTCTGTCATTTTTTATATTTTTTTGCTTCCGTTTTCACTCTTCAAATTAAAATAAAATTAAAATTAAATAAAATTTTAAATAAATACATAAATAAACATTTTAAAAGAAAAAAACTCAACAAAACAAAACAGGCCGGGGAGATGGCTCAGTGGAATAAGCGCTTCCATGGCAAGCACAGGGGCCTGAGTTCAACCCCCAGTTCTGCCAACAAAAAAAAAGAAAAGAAAAGAAAAAGAAATCCAGAAAAACAACAGAATGGTAAGAATTAGTACATATCTTTCAATGCTAACACAACACAAATTATCTTAGCTCTTTTGTTAAAAGATGCAAATGAGCACACTGAATTTAAAAAAATACTACTGTTGTCTGAAAGAACTGCACCTCACCTGTGAAGCCACAGAGTTTAAGTGAAAGGGTAGAAAATGCTATTGCACGCAGCTGGAGCCCCTAAGCAAGCAGGAAGACTAGATAGAGTGTAAATCGAAACTGGTCAGGAGAGACAAAGAAGGCCACTATTTAGGTAAAGGGAGGAATTCACCAAGAAGAGATGACAATTACAAATATTTATGTACCAAATATCAGGGCACCAAATTTCATAAAACAAACACTACTTGACAGGAAAGAACAGAGAGACCCATTGCAGTCACAGTGGGGGGATTCAACGCCTACCATCACAAGCAAATAAATCAAGCAGAACCCCCAAAAACTCAACAAAGAAATAACTGAATTAAACTACACTATGGAGCAAACAGACATAACAAATATCTCTAGGGTTTCGCTCAGCCTTAGCTGAACACACTTTCTTTTCAGCACCCCATAAAAGCTTCTCCAAAACAGAACATCCGTTAGGCCATAAAAGAAGTCACAATAAAAAATAAAACAAAATAATCTCAGGCATCCTAGCAGAACACGCTGAAATTAAACAAGGTTGACAACAAAAGAAGCCACAGAAACACGTGGTAATTGAATAGTACACTCTGAAAGGATCAGCTGGTCTCCGAAGAAATCAGGGAAAAATTTTCAAATTTCTAGAATCAATTGACTTTGGAAACACTACACATCAGAATGTATGGGACCAACGCAAAGTCGTTTCAAGACGCAGCCTTTGGCTACAAACAACTATGTTAGAGAAACATAGTGAGCCCAAACAACGTGAGGGTCCACCCAGTGTCCCTGAAAAGCAAGCACAAACCCAAGACCAGTGAGAGGAAAGAAACAATAAAGGGTCAGAACTGAACTTGGTGAAATTAAGACTTAAAACAACAATAGAAATGATCAATAATCTTGAAGTTTGAAAAGACACACACACTGGTAAGCCCTCAGCCAAACTTATCAAAAGAGAAGAAAAAGCCCAAATTAATAAAATTAGAAATTAAAAGGGGGGAAATTACAATAGACAGCACTGAAATCCAGATGATCATTCAAAATTATTTTCAAAATTTATATTCCAGGGGCCGGGGAGATGGCTCAGTCGAATAAGCGCTTCCCTGGCAAGCGCAAGGGCCTGAGTTCAATCCCTGGTTCTGCAAAAAAAAAAAAAAAAAAAAAAAAAAAAATTATATTCCAACAAATTGGAAAATCTGAAAGAAATGGCTAGCTTCCTAGACACATCTGACCTACCTACATCAAGCTGAGGGGTTGCAAACAATTCTAAATGGACCAGTAATGAGCAATGGGATTAAAGCAGTAGTTAATCTCCACCAACTGACTCATGGGAAGACGGCAGAGTGATGACAAACAGAAAACGAGTCTCCCCAAGACTGAGTGCTCAGACACTGGAACACAGCAATGTGAGGAGAGAAGAAGGAAGGAAGTGTGTGCCTGGGACCCAGGAAGAATCGGAAGTGAGAGCAGAAGCCCACAGACACAGAGAGAAACTTCAGTGAAGATGAAGGAGCTGCCTGGAGGTGCTTTCTCCCTGACCCTGGATGCACTGAGTGGGGGAGGTGGCGGGAACCTGCAGGTGCGTGGTGACTGCTGGGGACCCGAGGAGCCTCTGAGCAGAAATGTGCCGACAGAACAGAGCAGTAATGAAGCAGTCCTGCTGGAGAGACCCATGTCCAACAGCCATGTCGAGAGAGGCCAAGCCGGTTGGAACTCACAGCAGCTGCTGGCTCTGCCTAGGGTCTCCAGAGCCAGCTCAAGCCAGCAGGAGGTGAGAGGACTGCCTGAGGCTGAACTGGTCTGGTTCCAGCATCAGGGTCAGACCCCTGCCTGAAGTTCAGTGGAAATTAAGGTGCAGCTCCCTGGGATTATCTACCAGCCACTAGAAGGCTCCTGCTTGCTGCTGGGGATTGAGCAGCTCAGATCTAGGCTCTGCCTTCATTGTCAACAGGCGACAGCAGAGGCAAAGCCCAAAGCAGACTGGCTCTCCTGGTTTTCTTTTGTGCTTTCTCTCTTCTTGTTTGCTTTGCTTGTGCTTCATCCTTTGTTGTTCTTACCACGTAAGTGTGAACGGACTGCTAGTTTTTGTTCCTCTTAGTCTGTTCTGTTCTTGTTTTTAATTCTTCTTTCTTTTCTCTCCTGTCTTCTTCACAAGAATCCCAGAGTTTGTGTGCTCTTCCTTTGTCTCTCAGCTAATCTCTTCCTCTTCTTCAATCTTCTAGTTCCCCTTTTCCCCACCCCCTTTTAAATTTTCCCTGAGAGTAAAATTGCCATATCATATGCCAAATTGATACTTTAGTTTGTCATTTTCTTTTCTTCTTTTATTTTTAATGTATTTAAGACAGGGTCTACAGGGTCTCACTATGTAGACCAGACCTATAGTGATCCTCCTGTTTTCAGCCTCCCAAGTACTGGGATTACAGGCACACAACATCACACCCAATCTCAATTGCTGTCTCAGTGTACCCCGGGGACAGGACCAGCACAGCACCTGGGGATCAAACCCTGGTCACTGTCTGCCAAGCAGGTGTTTTAGCCCACTGAGCTATCTGGCTGGCCCTAGTTTGTCATTTTCTAGGCTGTGTTTAATGCTATTGTTATTACTGATCATACCACTTTATGCAAAGTGACATAACTGTTCTAGCCATTCTTCATGGTATACCAAGACTGAGATGGCCAAAATGTCATAAAAAAATATTACAGGACAGTGCCAAAGAACCTGGGCCAAAAACATCTCTGAAAAGTAGTAATTTCCTAAGCATTCTAAACACTAGCAATAAGGGCTGGCCAAATAGCTTAGCAGATTAAAGTGCCTGCTTAGGCAGACCCAGGGGCTAGGAGTTCGATCCCCAGGCCTGCCATGCTAGCCCCACCCCTGGGGCACACTGAGATGGCAATTGAGGCTGGGCGTGGTGTCACACACCTGTAATCCCAACACTTGGGAGGCTATAAACAGCAGGATCACTGCAAGTCCAATCTATACAGTGAGACCCTATAGACCCTGTCCTAAATATAAATCAATCAATCAATCAATAATAGCAATAAAGCTACTTGCCATGGGCAATTTACAAGCATGGACCCAGAAATTAACTTAAAAATAATAATAATAATAAAAAAAACAGAAAATGAGAAGCCACTAACACCCTGACATCCAGTTCACCAAAGTCAGACCCATGGGGCAATGAGGTAGAACAGTCCCAAGGCTACCCACCCACTCTCTGAAGCGATAACAGCAGAAGTAACAAGCAAATGAACAAGACTAGAAAAAAAAATCAATTCAGAAATGATTTCTTAGATAACTGAAGAGGTGGCAACCATAATGAAAGACCTGCTTAGTGACCCTAAGGTAGATACAGACCAAAAAAGAGGGGCTTAGGAAAGTGATAAAACCATGCATGCCCAAAATAGAGGAAATAAATAGAATGCATGAAACAGGTCCAAGCAGATATGCAGGCAACTGAAAATACACACAGCAAATGAGCCAATGTGAGGACAGACTCTCAGCTCTGGTCAGGACTATGGTCAATGATCATGAAAAGAAAGATTTCTTAAAAAGCAAGGGAATGTGAGAAATCAATCCAGCAGCTGCAAGATAATGCAAAGAAGAATAACATAAGATTGCTCGGAGCCAATGAAAGAGCAGGAGATATAGCACAAAGGATTTTTTTTTTTTTTTTTTTTTTTTT